>OZ012739.1:74795407-74861228 GCA_963859935.3 Lathyrus sativus | reverse complement strand
GCTGTCTGAGTATTTGGCGGAGCAGCCTATTGAAGAGTACCAATCGATGAGGTTTGATTTTCCTGACGAGGATATCATGTACCTAAAGATGAAAGATTGTGAAGAACCGTTGCCAGACGAGGGACCAGAGTTGAGTTCCAAATGGAAGATGATATTTGACGGAGCTGTGAATGCTTACGGTAGCGGAATAGGGGCAATCATCACCACGCCACACGGGTCGCACATCCCGTTTACTGCCCGATTGACCTTTGCCGTTACCAATAATGAGGCCGAATACGAAGCTTGTATAATGGGGCTTGAAGAAGCCATTGATTTGCGAATCAAACATCTAGATGTGTACGGAGACTCAGCTCTGGTAGTGAATCAGATAAAAGGGGAATGGGAGACACGGCAGCCTAATTTGATACATTACATGAATTATGCAAGGAGGTTGTTGCCTTTCTTCGACAAGGTTGAATTGCATCACGTACCGCGGGCAGAAAATCAAATGGCTGACGCCCTTGCCACTTTGTCTTCCATGTACAAGGTCAACTTCTGGAACGAAGCTCCCCAAATCACTATCTCTCGGTTGGACAGGCCAGCTTATGTATTTGCTATTGATGAAGCATCTGATGACAAACCGTGGTATTTCGATATCCTTAATTTCCTGAAGAATAAAGAGTATCCGGCTGGGGCATCCAGTCAAGATCAGAAGACTCTCAGGAGATTAGCGGGCAATTTCTACTTGAATCCGGATGGCGTCTTGTACAGAAGAAACCACGATTTGGTATTGTTGCGTTGTGTAGACGAGAAAGAGGCAAAGCTTCTCATGGAGGAAATTCACGAAGGTACCTTTGGTACGCATGCTGGTGGGCATGCTATGACGAGAAAGCTGCTGAGGGCAGGTTATTTTTGGCTGACGATGGAAACTGATTGTTTCAAGTTCGCGAGGAAGTGCCACAAGTGTCAAATCTATGCTGACAAGATACACGTGCCTCCGAGTCCTCTAAATGTGATGTCATCTCCATGGCCATTCTCGATGTGGGGAATCGATATGATTGGAAAGATCGAGCCGACGGCTTCTAATGGGCACCGGTTCATCCTAGTAGCCATCGATTATTTCACCAAGTGGGTGGAAGCAGCGTCTTACGCGAATGTAACGAAGCAAGTGGTGGCCAGATTCATCAAAAGAGATATCATTTGCCGATATGGGATTCCCGAGCGGATAATCACGGATAATGGTTCAAATCTGAACAACAAAATGATGAAGGAGCTCTGTCAGAATTTCAAGATCGAACATCACAACTCCTCTCCTTACCGACCCAAGATGAATGGCGCTGTTGAGGCGGCCAATAAAAATATCAAGAAAATTGTTCAGAAGATGGTGGTGACCTATAAGGATTGGCATGAAATGCTACCTTTTGCTTTGCACGGTTATCGTACGACGGTACGCACATCAACCGGGGCAACTCCGTTCTCGTTGGTATACGGAATGGAAGCGGTATTACCATTGGAAGTTGAGATCCCTTCTCTGAGGGTATTGCGAGACGTTCAGCTGGACGAGGCAGAATGGGTAACGAATAGATTGAACCAACTGAGCTTAATGGACGAGAAGAGGCTAGCTTCCCTAGCATACGGTCGTTTGTACCAGAGCCGAATGAAGAAAGCGTACGACAAGAAGATACATCCGCGAAGCTTTCAGACGGGCGACCTTGTGCTGAAGAGGATCCTCCCGCCGCAAGCAGATCACAGGGGCAAGTGGACCCCCAACTACGAAGGGCCATACGTTGTCAGTAAGGTCTTCTCAGGAGGAGCGTTGTTGTTGTCCACCATGGACGGAGAAGACTTCACGTCGCCTGTGAATTCGGACGCAGTTAAAAAATACTTTGCTTAGAATAGACCCGCTGGACAGAAAAAGAGAGTCCAGGCAAAAATGGGGCATCCTGGCGAACCAAAAACAGAATGAAAGGTTCGGGCAAAAGTTAGGGATAAAATTGAAAAAATGTACACCCGCGAAGTTGAAAACCTACACTGGGCGGCTTCGGCAAAAAAGGGTATCCCGGTGAACTGAAAACCCGTAAAGGGCGGTTCACGCAAAAGTTAGGGATTTGAAAAGCAAATGACTGCGATCCGAATTCAATGAGCATCAATGCGGGAGAATATGTTTAAGGAGCCAGTTATCGGATACAATCTCTTTAGAAGTGGGGATACCGGGAAAGCATTAGAGTCGGATGAGTCATAAGAGGATCATTTCGTGGTGTTCATCTGCATCCCGTTGCCGACATGTGTATAAAATTTAATTTGTCAAAATATTCATGCTTCTTGTGCATACTTATGTATTTGCTTTGCGTAGCTTCCTCATTCCAGGAGTTACATCCCATGTATAAAACTCCGCCCATTCAGGGGCCCGATCAATAAAATATGTTATTCAGTACTTGATGCTGGTTCTTTACTGTTTTGTGCATGATAAAACGCCTAAGTTTAGTGAAGCTAGCATGAGTATAACATCACTGGCCCTTGCCAACAATTGTTAAAGCTTTGAATTAACTGAGTGTAACGTCACTAACCTGAATTGATTTGATTGCATAGGCTTGTCGTGTCTTGTTTGTGTTGTTGCAGGTTTCATAACCATATGAGGAATACAATCAAAAGATTGCGATAACGAAAGACTTAATCCTCACGCAGGTCATGCAGGTTCTTCCTGAAGAAGGATAGAACTCTCCAGCTAGCCGTAGCTTATCCAAAGGACGTGCTCCAGAAAAGTTATTCGTCCTCAATAGAGTTTGGCGATTCCAAGATCGTAAGGCTGTATTCAGACAGGTTCATCTTTCCCCGCAGGGTCATGCACTCTTGTCGCTACTGCGAAAATCGGCGCCGGCTGACAGAAGAGTCGCCACCGTGCGTTATTTATCCCTCAGAGCGGGAAAGGAAACGCTCGAAGTAAACCTCGCAAAAAACGGGGAAAAGGTATGGTCATCGCAACCATAGCCTGGGTTCGGGAGTCGGTTACGCAAGGGGAAGGTATTAGCACCCCTCACGTCCGTCGTACTCGACGGGATCCACGCTTGCTTGGGTTGTCTACTGGATGCAAAACAATCTATCTACGGCTGCTAAATCTAAACGGAAGGGAATTGACTCGATAGAGCGTCGCACTCTATGCCTACGTATTCTCAAGAGAGAAAGTCAGAGTCAACGTAGTTCGGGACTACAGGGAAAATTGGCTCGCCAAGACCTCGCGTCTTGTGCCTACGTACTTCCACTGGATGGAAGATCAGAGCCTTGCGTAGTTCAGACTAACTACGGCTAAACAAACATTCTCACACAGCAGTGAGAAAACAACTGGTTTCACAGGGTCGGGAACCTATGGTCACAACTATGGCTGAGTCTCAAATGCACTCGGGCAAGAGAGAAAAAGGGTACTCAATTAGTCGTCAGCGGGAAAGTCTCGATCGCACAGCCGCGAGAGAACAAAAGTTAGTCGTTAGTGTGCTCGCTAGGATATCGCATCCTATGCCTACATATCTTCGTCTGGTACGAAGAATCAGAGCAGCTGTAGTTCGGCTACTATCGGACCACAGCTCAAATCTCGTTTTATTCATCTCTGAAAAATGATTACAATGGGTTGAATATTGAAATAAATCTCCTAGGAACCGCTATCCTATTCTATCTTGAAAATTGAATGAAAATAGCCCCCTAACAAATGGGCCTCTAATTCTATCCCTAAAAGGAAAATAACTTCTATGAAAAACCCTAAAAGAAAATGCTTTTTAAAAAATATTAAACTACTTTTTAATATTTTTTTCTCTTTTTTCTCCTTTTTCTTTTCTCATATTTTCCTTTTCTCAAAATATCTTTCTCCATTTTTTCTTATTCAATATTTCTTTTTTTTGAATATTTTCTCAAATATATTTCTTCTTTATTATTTTTTTTCAATATTTCAAATATACTTTTTTTCTTTTTTCTATTTTTTCTTTTACTATATTTCTTTTTCTCTTTTTTTCAAATATTTCTTTTCACTCTTTTTTTTTATTTCTTTTCACTTCTTTCCCTTTTTTTTTTGAACATATTTTCTTTCTATTATATTTTTTTTGTAATATTTCTTTCCACTATATTTCTTTTTCTCTTTTTTCTATTTTTCTTATGATATTTCTTTTTCTCTTTTTTCTATTACATTTTTCAAATCTTTAAAAGGAATAAAAGAACACAAGAAAATGGGCTGGGGGGTGCAACCTGTTTACAGGGGTTATATGCAGAAAAAATAAAAACAACTAAACTGGGCCCAGCCCAAGACTCCCCAAAAAAATGCAGAGGGGGTGTGACTAAGTAATCTGGGGCGTGTGCTGGCAAAAGTTGGGGCCCAGAGCCCAACGTTGTCCAAAAACGTGAGAGGCGTGTGTGAAAAAAAAATGAACTGGGCCTTGAGGCCCACTCTCCTCTCCCAAGTCCACTTCTGAAACCCTAGAGCGTTCCTCTTCTCCCTCCGCGCCGCCGTCAACTCCTTACTGTTCACCCTCAGCCTCTCCCTCTCCTCCGTTCACATCTTTCTCACAAATCCTCTCTCAGTCTCAAAACCTCTATCTCTTTCACCATCCAAGCTTGTGATGTTCTTGCAGGAAATGACGAACTTGGAAGAAGACCGTGGAGGATTCTGGAATGGCTGAAGAACATGGCTAAGTTTCTTGAGAAATTTGAGGAAGATCTATGGACGCTCGTTGATGATCGCTGAGTTGAAGATCTTGGAACTTACGAAGTGTTCTTCGTTGATTCGTTGATGAGCGTTCGTAGAAGTTGTTGGTGGAGTCAGAGAGTTTGAACGATGATTCTTGAGGTGTTGATTGTTGAACCGGAACAAGATCTGGAAAGGTGATGACGAATCTGGGGATGGACGTTCTTGGTGAGGATGAATATTTCTGGAAATCAGATATTGATGATGAACGTTCATGGATGAACTCGTTCGCGATTGATAAGATCTTCTGGAGATTTGTAAAACAGATGAATGTTTCTGGAGTTTGTTGAAGATTTCTGGTGAGATTAGTGGTGGTTTCTGGGAGTTTAGTGGTGGCGATGAAGGGGAGAAGATGAAGGTTAGGGAGGTTGGTGATGGAGATGGTGGTTGATCTGATCAGATGAGATGAAGGTTTAGAGAAGGAAGATGAAGATCTGGAAATTCCAGTTTCCGGTGGGGTCACGGTGGCCGGAGTACATGCACGGCGGCCGGTGGGTCTCTTCCGGTGAGGTTCTGTGAGGCTTACACGTGGTTGCACGGTGGCGTTGGGCTCTGCATGTCCTCCACGTGGGGGATAACGTGGCTGAGAGAGAGAGAGGATTGGGGTACGCGTGGCGTGTGGTGATGCAGCGAAGTGGGTCCTCCAATTAAGCAACACGTGTACTGCTCCATTTAAATGCTGAAAATTTGCTGGCACACTCTAGAACATTCTGGAGAGAACGGGAAGAAGCTGGAATGAATTTGGACGAATTTGGACTCTTCTGCTGGACCTTTTTTTGCTGAATCATTTGGACAAAAACTTCATTAGTGGGCCTGCGAAAATTAACAAAGCCCAACACAAAAAAACTGCACCAAAAACTGAAAAACAATATTTTAAAAAATGCTAATTAACTAACAAATAAACCCCTAATCAAACATTAAATCCAATTAATCCCTATATTAAATTCTATAATATCTATAAAAGAAAATAAAACCTATCTATTTTTAATAAGGAAAAATCTATTCATTTATTATTATTATTTCTATTTAAATTCTATTTAAAAATTATACTAATATTCTAAAAAAATCCTATATTATCTAAAAATATTAAAATCTATAAAAGATTTCTACAAATGATTTAAAATCTATTTAAAGGAATTAAAAACCTATTAAATTCTAAAATGAATTTAAAATCTATTATATTCTATAAAATGCTAAAAAATGATTTAAAAACAATTAAAAATATCAAAAATTCTATTAAATCCTAAAAATTGATTTAAAAGCTATTTAAACCCTAAAAAAAATCCTATAAAATCCAGAAAAATCATCATAATTCCCAGAGGGACAAAATGAGCACCGAACAACACAAAAATAATCGGTAAAAATAAACGGGCACCGAAATATCCCAAAAATCGATTCTACTGATCAAAAACACCTGAAACACGAGACGGGAGCTGTGATCCCTGATAAAATCAAAACAAATGAACAATGCAATGTATGCGATATGCAGATGCGAATGCGGTTATGCGTCGAAACATCAAGCCAAATGCGAGACCCGGTTGGTCAAATTTTGGGGTGCAACAGCTGCCCCTATTCAAGCGACTTCGACCTGAATGGGTGAAGAGCGCTCAGCCTTCAAACATTCAAGGTAGATGACGGTTGAATACAAATGGAACCCTGAAATTTGCCAACCGCAAGAATATACTGCAAAGCTGCTTGAGGAATAGCTTCCAATAACTGAAGTTTGGTTATCACGGCAACATCTGGTCAATTTTCTGATAAATTTTCTTCTTTTCAACACCTGTGTGACGCCACAAGTATTGAAATAATGCTTCATAAAGCAAACACTTTGATTCCCATCTCTCTCATGGGATCAAATCTGGTCGACTCACAGTTCATTGCGAACTTGAGGACAATTCTCCTGGGGAATTCTGAATAGAACTGCCTTGCACCTGCTTTGACAAAGGGGGCAGCTTCAGAAGTCTGATATGCGTCAATCTTTGCTGTAGTTGTTGTTGTTGTTGTTTTTTTTTCCTTTGATGCTGACGTAATAACCAAATGAAGAATCACTCCGCTGGGGAAGACAAGAAGCTGAACCACACAACTCTGCAGGTGAACAAATTCGAAATCCAATAGGTAACCATCTTGGTCTATGTTTCGACATGCGTATGCTTGAAATGATGCAATGTCCTATATGATATGTAAATGCTATGCGTTCTGTTTGAAAATGCGAGGCCCAGACGGCATGGATATGCTATATGCTTGTATAAATGCTATGACTATAAATGCTAATGCAGGCTCGAGCTGCCAGAGAACACCAGGTCTGAAAACCACTTGGCAAAATAAATGCCGAAGGCAACGTCAACTCTACTGGGGATGACCTGAAGTCACAGAACCATCTCAGCAAAATAAATGCTGGCAACGAGAAATCAAATCTGCTGGGGATAACTGCCCTGCTGGAGAAATGAAAAGGCAACCCTGCTTGACGACTTCACTGGGGAAAGAAAGACAACTCTGCTCGGGAACGCTTCCTTCAAAACATTGACAACTGATTGCGCTCTGCGGGGATTGACCCAAACTGAGGTTGATTACGCGCGGCACACTGCTGGAAATGTCCCTACTATCAAGGATATCAATCTTAATCTGCTGAAGACACTCCTGATCCTACTCTGATACGGGGTAAAAGACAATCTCGACTCTTCCGGGGATAATAAGCAACTTTCATCTGCTGAAGAGTAACAATTCTGATTTGACAATATCTGCGAGGAATCCAAACATTACTCGGAGCACTGGCATTAATCGAGCTTCGTATCGGGAAACATGGCAACATGCGGGTCATTGGGAAATACTGTGTCAGATCTCTTTAGGTTTTTTTTGTTTTGTTCTTTTCTGGTTTAGAATAAACATGGACTATGTACACAGTGGAAGATATGGAAAATACTAGACGAGAACTAGCATTCAAATGTAGACTACCAGGCGAGAACTGATAGGGAAATAGGTTAGGAAAATTGATTTTTTTTGATTTTTGAACATCAGACGAGGCTGACTGGATAACAGACTAAGAAAAAGACAACCAGGCGAGAACTGGCTGAAAGCTAACGTACACCAGGCGAGAACTGGTATAATACTCGGGTTAAAACACACGAGAACTGATTACGCGATGACATGTACCAGGCGAGAACTGATACAACTCTTGAAGAAACGGTGACCAAACGAGAATTGGTTACCAATAAACTGCACCAGGACGGGAACTGCTGCTTACAATAAACTGCACCAGGACGGGAACTGATGCTTACGGAAGGGTGGGCCAGACGAGAACTGGTTACCGATTTGCCAGGCGAGAACTGGACTTCGGAAACGACTGGTTACTGACACGCAACAGGTTTA
This sequence comes from Lathyrus sativus, assembly GCA_963859935.3. NCBI lineage: Eukaryota > Viridiplantae > Streptophyta > Magnoliopsida > Fabales > Fabaceae > Lathyrus > Lathyrus sativus. The sequence continues at coordinate 74,853,157 of OZ012739.1, read as the reverse complement.
AACTGCAGGATAATGATCCAACGACAACAAGATCTTCTTATTTGAAAGGTTTTTGATAAGGGTATTGACATGATTCCCCGATACTCAATTCCGGCTGGGGATAAACAAGCGGGTTTGAATGACTTGCCCCTGGTACACTCAGCTGGGGATAAAAAGACTGGCTTGCACAACTTGCCCCAGTACAATTCAACTTGCCCCAATCTAACTCTTGGGAGTATTGCTCTGAACAACTTGCCTCGAGAATACTTCGAGAATATTTGCCCCGGCATCTGCACGACAAAAGAATTCAATCTCCAATCAAACACCTAACAACCCAGTTGATTTCAACATTCTCTGCGATGACTTGCCCCTGAATGAGCGTTCTAGCGACTCAACCTGATCTGATTATCCATTGGAAGCATCTGCTTTCAAATCTCAGCGCTCTGCATAATTGCCCCTGATTGGCTCTCGAGGAGATTCATTTCTGATCAACTGCTTCTCAAATGAACTGCCCCTGATCAACTGGAACTTCGGGACTTGTCCTCAGACTGACTGATACTGAACTTACTGGAAGATAATGCCCCTGATTCACAAGGCTTCACAACATACACCATTCTGGTTCAGATTGCTGGATTACTCAGTCCTGCTCGATTATTCCCTGGTGGAATTTCTTTCATGCCAACTACTAACCTGCAATTAGAATCGTCTGTCTACGAATGGTAATCTTAATGCAGTGGTTATACAGATTTTGAAAAAATTTTGAGCTGTCACTCATTTACATGCATATGATTGTGAGTGACGAATGAACCGAAATTCAAACGCAGTGCTTACGTGGTCAGTGAAAATACAACAAGGATGTGACTAGCACGTCAAGAAGGAGTCAGGTTACTCAACCTTATCGTAATGCGCTTCAAATTTACCCTACCTCAATTAGGTCTTTTAAGGGTTGTATCGTGGTCGGGTTCACGGTTCGTGAAACAAAGATATTTGGCTCAAATTTTGATTTGTACCCACCCTTTCTACGTGATGATCTCCGATCCTAAGGTTCAGTTAACCTGGCATGAGCGCTCGCCTCTTCGAGAAGTATGTTGAATGGTAAGAACCACAGTTAAGGAATTCACAAGCTTTTCTCCTAGAGTGATAGTTACTCCTTCTTCGCTTTCGGTGTCTGTGTACACGACTTTGTGATTTGCTGGGGAAAATTTTCTTTTTAATCCCTCTTTTTCATTCTTTTGATTCCCTAATTTTTGCCTGGACTGACTCATCTTGAGTTCTTTCGTTTTTTCGATTTCTTTTGAAGTCCAGCGGGATGCCCTGATTTTTGCCTAAGTATTAGCTTTCCAGCTTTTTCATTCTTTTTACTTAGCGGGCTTTCTTTCTTTCTTTCTTTTGGAACAAAGTCGTGTGACACTGATTGTCTTGATTGCTCCGAAAGGATTGTAACTGTCTCACTCCTGATTGGTGAGATTTGACCTCTTGAAGGTATAAACTGATGGGTCCTTGAAAGACAACACTCCTCTGTAAGACTTGAACACTCGGTCAAGCTAACTGACAACTACCCTGCCCCGGGTTAAGATGTGAGGGTTTATAAGTCCGAAAAAACTTCTACTTCCTGGCTCGAAGTGGTTAACAAGGGACTAACTCCTTATATCTCCAGTGTTTGGGGAATTTGAAACAATGCCTTGTACGTCATCGGTACGGTCTTATCTGAAAGCATACAATCATTGGTTATGAGTTTCAGTTTCGTCATCCTCCCTCTTAACTTTGCTAGTCACAGCGAAAAAATGGAATGAAATAAATGCAAGTGTCAGTGCAATGCAATAAATGAGCGACAGCGACATGATTAATTCAGAAAAATGCATAATCACTTTATTATTATCACCATTCAAAACATACAATGCCTAAAAGCAGGTAGTAACTAACAGAAAAAGAAACTACAAATGCAAATGATATAAAAGCTTGAGAACTGCCAATGCTGAGGCGCCTGCCTGTCTGAACCACTGGCTTATGCTGGGGAATAGACCCTCTGAATCTACGAGCTTAGACAGCTGAGCGGTTAGGGATGAACAAACAGAAATCCTTCTCGAAAGGAAATGCGATCCTGATCAATCAACTGCTGTACCTTTGCCTGAAATGCTTTACAATCTTCCGTTGAATGCCCCGGTGAGCCATCATGATAACCACACTGAACGTGGGGATTGTACCCAGGAGGGTAAGGTTCTGGAACTGGCTTAAGAGCTTTCGGCTCCACCAAAGACTTCTGAATCAAAGATGGTAGCAACTGGCTATACGGCATCGGCACTGGGTGAAAAGGAGCTTTCCTTCGTTCCAAGTTGTTACGAGGTCTGTTCTGATTCTGACGCTGGTTCTGATAACCTCGGCCATGAGTTCGCTGATTTGCGATGGAAGCGACATAAGATTCCTGGTATGGTGCCCCAGGCACGGCCATTTGTTCAGTATAACAAGCCACGGGAGGTACTGATCTCTGATAAGATGATGAACCAACAAAATTCACTGATTCGCTTCGAGGATATTCAATCTTTGGCATGACTGAGTTGATCACCACTTCTTCTTCTTCACTCTGATAGTCACAAGGGTATTCAATTGCACCAGCTTGATCATATGGAGTAATCTGAATTTTCCCCACTCTTATGGAGTACTCAAGGCGTTCTCCTAATGCTACCACGTCAGAGAAACTTGCCGGAACTCCGAGCAATCTTTTGAAGTACGGATATTGTAGGGAATCCACAAACATGCTTGCCAGCTCTTGGTCTAACAGCGGTGGACGCACTCTAGCAGCAAATTCTCTCCATCTCTGAGCATACTTCCTGATCGGTTCATTGATCTCTTGAGACAACTCTTGCAAATGCATGCGATAAGGAGCAATGTCTAGGTTGTAATCATACTGCTTCAGAAAAGCTCTGGCTAAATCCATCCATGACTGAATCTGATTCCTCTCTAACTGCATATACCACCTCAAAGATGCCCCAGTCAGACTATCTTGAAAGCAATGGATCATCAACTTATCATCTCGCGCAAACGCAGTCATTCTTCGACAGAACATCATCAAATGCAGCTTTGGACAGCTATCTCCCGTGTACTTCTCAAATTTCGGCACTTTGAACTTGTAAGGCAACACCAGGTCAGGAACCAAACACATGCCTACAGCATCTAGGTTGACAGCATCTTTGGCTTTCAAAGCTTTCATTTGCTCTTCCAACACTCGGACTCTTCTACCCTTTTCGAGAGTTCCTGGATCTACCATTCTGGCTATCGGGATATCTCTTCGGTAATTCATCACAGGGAAAGCAACACCTTGATTGTTGGCAGGAGGAGGACGCTCATTCTGGGCAACAAACTGCTCATGTCGATCTCGGTTCTCAACAGAAGGTTGTACAACTTGGTCTGCAGCAATGTTGTTCACTTGCGGGGAATCTTCCATGGAATCATACAGAGGGTTGGACGCCATAGTGAACCCTGTCAAGGTGTTAGGAGACTGGAAATTGCCTTCAGACATGGCTACCAATAATCTTCAGCTGACTTCGACACTTGATTCTGCTCAAATCTACTCAACCCCTAGGTAGGTCTCTGACAATCAACAGCTGCTCAATCCAAACTCCGGGTAATCACCTTCAGGAAACAAAGGCTGGATCAGAACTCTGGCTAGCTGGAGGATGATATGCAATGCAACACTGATATGCATATGATATGCAAAATGCAGCAAACAATGGGACCACAGCCCCCACACAAAATCTGAGTACTGCTGCGCTGCTGACGGAGACGCTCTCTGAAAAGAAGACCAGAATAACGGGTAGGTTGGAAGTCAAGTTTCCTGCACATAAAAAACCCCCCACTCACAGGTATGGACCTATATCTGACAAGGTACGGCATCCTATGCGGTCGTCAGCGTCACAGACTTTCATGAGGAATGATACGATTCCCAGAAGGAGTGGCATCGTCATCTCATGAAGAGGCCTCACTTAGCTGACTTCCAATTGATCGGTTCCCAGAGTCGACAATCCTCACGTCTGGACTCCCCTCAGATCCTCAGGACTGGAAAAGAGCACCTCTGCGAGAACCTCGTCCGAGTGTGAATTTTCGTAGGGAACTGCGCCTGCTCAGCAGACAGGTTCGTCTACTACTTCTCCGCAACTATATCTAGGTGTATACTCATACTCGAGCCCAGGTCCGGCTTATCTCAATCATAGAACACCCGTAACACCCCAACAGCAACAGATAATATCGATAAATAAGCCCAAAATAGACAAGCAAACAAGCGCTAGGATTGACTCTCTCTTAGGGGACGTTGGATCCCACATGCATGGGGAACTATCGCAGTCCCCAGCAGAGTCGCCAGCTGTCGCTACTGCGAAAATCGGCGCCGGCTGACAGAAGAGTCGCCACCGTGCGTTATTTATCCCTCAGAGCGGGAAAGGAAACGCTCGAAGTAAACCTCGCAAAAACGGGGAAAAGGTATGGTCATCGCAACCATAGCCTGGGTTCGGGAGTCGGTTACGCAAGGGGAAGGTATTAGCACCCCTCACGTCCGTCGTACTCGACGGGATCCACGCTTGCTTGGGTTGTCTACTGGATGCAAAACAATCTATCTACGGCTGCTAAATCTAAACGGAAGGGAATTGACTCGATAGAGCGTCGCACTCTATGCCTACGTATTCTCAAGAGAGAAAGTCAGAGTCAACGTAGTTCGGGACTACAGGGAAAATTGGCTCGCCAAGACCTCGCGTCTTGTGCCTACGTACTTCCACTGGATGGAAGATCAGAGCCTTGCGTAGTTCAGACTAACTACGGCTAAACAAACATTCTCACACAGCAGTGAGAAAACAACTGGTTTCACAGGGTCGGGAACCTATGGTCACAACTATGGCTGAGTCTCAAATGCACTCGGGCAAGAGAGAAAAAGGGTACTCAATTAGTCGTCAGCGGGAAAGTCTCGATCGCACAGCCGCGAGAGAACAAAAGTTAGTCGTTAGTGTGCTCGCTAGGATATCGCATCCTATGCCTACATATCTTCGTCTGGTACGAAGAATCAGAGCAGCTGTAGTTCGGCTACTATCGGACCACAGCTCAAATCTCGTTTTATTCATCTCTGAAAAATGATTACAATGGGTTGAATATTGAAATAAATCTCCTAGGAACCGCTATCCTATTCTATCTTGAAAATTGAATGAAAATAGCCCCCTAACAAATGGGCCTCTAATTCTATCCCTAAAAGGAAAATAACTTCTATGAAAAACCCTAAAAGAAAATGCTTTTTAAAAAATATTAAACTACTTTTTAATATTTTTTTCTCTTTTTTCTCCTTTTTCTTTTCTCATATTTTCCTTTTCTCAAAATATCTTTCTCCATTTTTTCTTATTCAATATTTCTTTTTTTTGAATATTTTCTCAAATATATTTCTTCTTTATTATTTTTTTTCAATATTTCAAATATACTTTTTTTCTTTTTTCTATTTTTTCTTTTACTATATTTCTTTTTCTCTTTTTTTCAAATATTTCTTTTCACTCTTTTTTTTTATTTCTTTTCACTTCTTTCCCTTTTTTTTTTGAACATATTTTCTTTCTATTATATTTTTTTTGTAATATTTCTTTCCACTATATTTCTTTTTCTCTTTTTTCTATTTTTCTTATGATATTTCTTTTTCTCTTTTTTCTATTACATTTTTCAAATCTTTAAAAGGAATAAAAGAACACAAGAAAATGGGCTGGGGGGTGCAACCTGTTTACAGGGGTTATATGCAGAAAAAATAAAAACAACTAAACTGGGCCCAGCCCAAGACTCCCCAAAAAAATGCAGAGGGGGTGTGACTAAGTAATCTGGGGCGTGTGCTGGCAAAAGTTGGGGCCCAGAGCCCAACGTTGTCCAAAAACGTGAGAGGCGTGTGTGAAAAAAAAATGAACTGGGCCTTGAGGCCCACTCTCCTCTCCCAAGTCCACTTCTGAAACCCTAGAGCGTTCCTCTTCTCCCTCCGCGCCGCCGTCAACTCCTTACTGTTCACCCTCAGCCTCTCCCTCTCCTCCGTTCACATCTTTCTCACAAATCCTCTCTCAGTCTCAAAACCTCTATCTCTTTCACCATCCAAGCTTGTGATGTTCTTGCAGGAAATGACGAACTTGGAAGAAGACCGTGGAGGATTCTGGAATGGCTGAAGAACATGGCTAAGTTTCTTGAGAAATTTGAGGAAGATCTATGGACGCTCGTTGATGATCGCTGAGTTGAAGATCTTGGAACTTACGAAGTGTTCTTCGTTGATTCGTTGATGAGCGTTCGTAGAAGTTGTTGGTGGAGTCAGAGAGTTTGAACGATGATTCTTGAGGTGTTGATTGTTGAACCGGAACAAGATCTGGAAAGGTGATGACGAATCTGGGGATGGACGTTCTTGGTGAGGATGAATATTTCTGGAAATCAGATATTGATGATGAACGTTCATGGATGAACTCGTTCGCGATTGATAAGATCTTCTGGAGATTTGTAAAACAGATGAATGTTTCTGGAGTTTGTTGAAGATTTCTGGTGAGATTAGTGGTGGTTTCTGGGAGTTTAGTGGTGGCGATGAAGGGGAGAAGATGAAGGTTAGGGAGGTTGATGATGGAGATGGTGGTTGATCTGATCAGATGAGATGAAGGTTTAGAGAAGGAAGATGAAGATCTGGAAATTCCAGTTTCCGGTGGGGTCACGGTGGCCGGAGTACATGCACGGCGGCCGGTGGGTCTCTTCCGGTGAGGTTCTGTGAGGCTTACACGTGGTTGCACGGTGGCGTTGGGCTCTGCATGTCCTCCACGTGGGGGATAACGTGGCTGAGAGAGAGAGAGGATTGGGGTACGCGTGGCGTGTGGTGATGCAGCGAAGTGGGTCCTCCAATTAAGCAACACGTGTACTGCTCCATTTAAATGCTGAAAATTTGCTGGCACACTCTAGAACATTCTGGAGAGAACGGGAAGAAGCTGGAATGAATTTGGACGAATTTGGACTCTTCTGCTGGACCTTTTTTTGCTGAATCATTTGGACAAAAACTTCATTAGTGGGCCTGCGAAAATTAACAAAGCCCAACACAAAAAAACTGCACCAAAAACTGAAAAACAATATTTTAAAAAATGCTAATTAACTAACAAATAAACCCCTAATCAAACATTAAATCCAATTAATCCCTATATTAAATTCTATAATATCTATAAAAGAAAATAAAACCTATCTATTTTTAATAAAGAAAAATCTATTCATTTATTATTATTATTTCTATTTAAATTCTATTTAAAAATTATACTAATATTCTAAAAAAATCCTATATTATCTAAAAATATTAAAATCTATAAAAGATTTCTACAAATGATTTAAAATCTATTTAAAGGAATTAAAAACCTATTAAATTCTAAAATGAATTTAAAATCTATTATATTCTATAAAATGCTAAAAAATGATTTAAAAACAATTAAAAATATAAAAAATTCTATTAAATCCTAAAAATTGATTTAAAAGCTATTTAAACCCTAAAAAAAATCCTATAAAATCCAGAAAAATCATCATAATTCCCAGAGGGACAAAATGAGCACCGAACAACACAAAAATAATCGGTAAAAATAAACGGGCACCGAAATATCCCAAAAATCGATTCTACTGATCAAAAACACCTGAAACACGAGACGGGAGTTGTGATCCCTGATAAAATCAAAACAAATGAACAATGCAATGTATGCGATATGCAGATGCGAATGCGGTTATGCGTCGAAACATCAAGCCAAATGCGAGACCCGGTTGGTCAAATTTTGGGGTGCAACAACTCTCCCCCAGCGGAGTCAGTGGATTTTCCCCAAGAGAATCATCCCATCCCCAGCGGAATTCTCTTTGCAAGTGTTTTCATTCCTTCCAGTGGAACTCGAGGATTAAGCCTCCCCCAAGCAGAGTTGATGGTGGGTCCTGTCATTTATTTTGTCATAGATACTGTGTGTCATACCCCAAATTTTGACCACCTTAGATCCTCATAATCATATTAGAATCATACATCATGAATTTATCTAACACTAATCCAGTTCAAAGTTTCATTGTGAAGTTACAGATGAAATCAGGGTTCTCGCACCGACAAATTCAAAACAATCAAGGAAGGATCAACCAATGATTTGGGCCAATTCAATCATGGAATGAAATCAAAGACAATATCAAAGTCAAATGGGAAGTCAATTTGAAGAAATTGTTTCAGAATCAAGAACAGTGCAGTCAGGAGGCCCCGATTAGGGTTTTTAACCAGTGGAAAGTCAACTGTGGTTTGACTTTGATGTTGGGAAATGTTTTAATGGTGGGAGTGAGGTCCATGAAGTTAATATAGGCTATTAAAGACTATTCAAGAAGTGTCAAAGTCCCAGGATGTCCAGAATATCAACAGGCGACTCGATCGGCACCGATCGATCGTACGGTTGACCGAAAAGTCAACTCCTCGAATTTTGAGAATTGGAATCCAAGTTGTGAATCAAAGTTGTTCCTTATGTCATAATGGACTTGCATATCAATTTTCATGGTCATTGGATCAAAAATGAGAGAGTAATCGAGAAATCGGGAAATTAGGGTTTTGAAAAGGGCTAAACCGTATCTCCTTAACCACACATCCAATTGAGTTGGTTCTAGTCTCATTTGAAAGCTCTTGACAAGTCCTACAAAAGTCCCATACTAGTCCACAACCAGAAAATGCATACTTTTTGAGATATAAGCAAAAACATTCCTAGAAGGGAAAATAACTTAGAAAATTTCTAAGTTATTTTCACCTTAAAAGCTAAAATCAGCCAACTTCAAGGGGGTTTTTCACCTAGTTTCAAATAGAATCAAGATTTCTGGCCAACATGAAAGTTTTAGTACTATGTGAGGGCTTTCTAAAAAGTACAAGTACATCTCAAGGGGATTTATGAGCTGAGAGATACATGTGTTCAAAGTTGGCAATTTGTCACTTTTGTCCCACATTGATGAATTTTGCAAAAGCACCTCTAGCACTCAAGTGGATCAATTTCAATGCTACAAACTCCTTCTATCTGATATACTAACCATCTTTAGCAGGTTGAACCAAAGAAATAGCAAGGGAAGCTCATGGAAATTAATTTAGCAAGTTCATTGCCTAAGTTGCATTTTTTGACCTTTCAAAGCATGAGGTGTAAAGCAACCTCTGCTCCAGCCACTCTATCACACCTCTAGGCATTGAAATCTCTGTAAAAACATCATGAAAACTTGCTAATCAATGCAAAGAAACAGCTAGCAATCAGAAAAAGAGAAGCAAGTAGCCAAATGGATGGAAAATATCAAGGTTTCTTCATGGTGAAGCAAAATCAACAAGCAAGCTCCTCACTCATTTTTCCTATAAATAGAGACCTCTAACTCCTCATTCTAAACCTCAAGATCATTCTGAAAACCTGTTAGAAGCAAGCACCTCATTGCATCTCTCTTTCACTCCAAAATTGCAAAATCACAAAGTTGTCAAAAATGAGTAAAGTGTAGCATTTGTACTTTTGATGCCATACTGAGTTCTACACTTTCTAAACCTCAAACAAACATCCATACACTCTCTATATCATATATAGGAGGTGTACCAACCATCAAACCACCCCAAAAATCACCATATCAAAAAGTCAACATTCTATGGAACTTACTTTGACCTAAACCCTCAAAATCTTCCAAACTGACCTCTAAACACTTCCTTGATGTTTTGAACCTTTGTACACCTCAAATATCATATATATGTGCTGTCCAAACCATCATTGATCATCAAGAATCTCCAGAATTCATTTTAGCATCTCATTTGGAGTTGTTACTTCAAGTTCAAGTAAGCTCGTACACCAAATTCTTGGTTCAGCAATCTCTGGTTTTTCTCAACCTTTTGGCTTGCTTATCAACTTGCTAACAGGTATGTGGCCTATACTTTAGTCCTCTTGCATATATATCCATGGTTTGACATTTTAAGCATTATAGGATATTTTGAAAGTTCATGAATATTGGATGTTTATCATGCTTCATGCTTGCATACCAATATGATTTCCCTTGCTTGTACATGGTATGTTACTGTTCCTACAGCTCCACAAGGTCACATATGATATGTTCAAATGATTTAAAGTACCAAAACTTGACTGCACAATGAGTTACATCACATAATGCTTCATGATTCACATAATGCTTTAACTTGCAAAATGAATACTACATACTCATACCTATGTTCCAGTTCTGATTTTTTAATATATACACACTCCATATGATGTATTTAAGGTGTTAGAACAGGTGGAATTGCTTGAAACATCTCAGAACCAAAAATCACTTTTATCATGCATTTCCATATTTGGCAATTTGCAAATTGAATGACAAATGTTTGTACATGTGTTCCAGATCTGATTTTTCTATCTACACATACTTTATATAACATGTTTGAGCTATTAGAATGATTAAAATCACTTGAAACAACCAGAAACAAAAAATCATCTTTGTTATGCATTTCATGATATGTAATTTGCAACTTTCATGTAACAGTCATAATCACTCATGCTTTGGCTCATTTCTTGCTTGCTACATGTTATATGTGATATGTATGATGTGTATGTGCCCTTACCTGAGTTGTAACATGCTTGTATCAAGTTTTCCACATCAATTTGCAAGCCAAAAGCATGAAATTGGTACCCTATCGGGTTTTGAGTAGGGAAAAGAATTTGAGAAAACCAACACCACCATCATCTTCCTCTCATTTTTCTACCCCAAATCCATATAAATTTTGTCTCGTTCCGATAAACGGTTAAAAAGTTATGATACAAAACGTATTTGACTAGACAGTATACTTTTACCGTACTGACAGTACAGATTCAAAACTTCACAGTATCATAACTTTCTCATTTTTTATCGTTTTTCATCCGTTCTTTTTTTGTTATGCTTGATTTAAATTGTAGTTTCATAATATGTAATCAATTTCCATTTTTGATCACTTTGAATTTCGCGCGATCCGCGCACTGACAGTATTAATTATAAGCAGCTGCAGATGAAATTTAGAACTGTTCCACTCACGTTCGTCGGAAATTTCGATTGATATCATGTTTTGATATGTTTGGCAACATATTAAAATATTTTCCTTGAATTGTTATTTTTCATTTTTTCATCTGTCTACTAACAGTCGTTTCAGGTACAGACTGTCAGCGTACCAAGCCTGATATTTTAATCTCTCTGTTTTTTATTCCAATTATTCGATATGGTTGTAATAATTAATTTATTTTTAATGTTTGTATGTTGCAATATTTATTCCTGTAATGTTTGTATGTGGCCCCAAGCGCCGAAGCACGTCCAATCGCCAATATTACTGTCCTCCAAAGGAAAAAGTCTGTCCTGTTGACAATCAATGTCTTGGACCAAAAACCAATTCTATCATACCCTCGACTTTGTCAAGTCACTTTTAACCCTAATTTCATCACCTTTAGACTTTGCTTGAAGTCTAAGAAACCTACCCATACTAGGAGTGTTCTTCACCTAGAACCCTAGGACAGAGTTCGTCAACTCTGTGTAAGAATCATCGTCATGATTTATTACTTCCCCTTCAATGTAGCCTAGGGAGTTTTGTCAAACTCCACACAAACATCGTCATGTTTGTTCCCCCTTGAACCTTGATCGTCATCAAGTGTTCTTTTTCCCTTGTGAGGTGAACTACGATTGCTCTGATTCTATCCTAGTCAGGATACGTAGGCAAAAGGTGCAACGCCTTTGCGAGCAAACTTAGAAAACCACTTAGGCCTTTATTTTATTTTTATCCCAATTCCCCAATTAAACCGATGCATGTTTCACAGCCTTAGCAAGCAATGAACAGAAGGTTCCTGTAGAGTACTACAGATATTTAGGGTGCTAATACCTTCCCTAGATATAACCAACCCCCGAATCCCCGAATCTCTAAAGCGTTGTTGTTACATCGCGAAAAAGGTTCTTTCTTTCTTTAGACCTATCCTTTGGATAAATTAAAGACCGGTTGTAAAAGAAATACGGTTCAAGTTAATTAATAGCTTGATATCAAATTTTCACCGCAACAGAAAATGGCGACTTCACTGGGGAGTGTTTTTATTGTTTGAGGGTTTAACCTATTCTGCTTATATACTTGCTATTTGTGAATATTTGTGAATATGTGCAGACTTGTTCTTTTGGCTTTTGGGAAATGAAAAATGGTAAGACAGCACTATACCCGTGCTTGAGCGTACTTATGGTAGGAAGGTGGTATATTCAAGGAGGTTTATAGGGAGTTGATTCCCGAATAAGCCAACTTGAAAACCGCTGCTCAATGAAGGTCCTTTTAGAGGGTAATGTTGTTGATCGAGTATTCGTGAAAACAATGTTACTTTCTATAAGGGGCCCATGACATTGAGGACCTTTAGAACACATTACCCCACTTGGCCTTATTAGGATGTAGTGCGATAACTATGAGGGAGTATTTCTGAATAGTTGATACGCGATACTACACTCAGACGAGACTCTCTTGAGAATATTATTGACCCTCGAGTTATTTGGGCAGTTGATAATATCCGAAAGATGGGTCTAGGACTCTGGGAACTTTTTAGAACCTTGTTCTACAGGTGGAAGAAAGCCCTAGTACACTCCTTATTGGAAAGGGTAGACCTTGGCTCCTGATTGAATTTCCCTAAACCAAAACTTGATGTGTATATGTGAATACTTGTGTTTGCTGCATCCATGCATTCATAACATCATAACATAAAAGTTTTATGGAACTCAGTCTCTCATTTTAAAATTTTAGGAACATCATGGATCAAACAAAAAAGAAAACAATCAAGTACACATACAAGAGTCCTAAGCTGGATGACATCGAAAGGTTGAGCACTTATATCACAGATGTAGAGGGTTTCAAGAGCAGATATGGTAACTTGTTGTCACTACTGAGAACTAAGAAGAAGATGGATTTGGGGCTCCTCTCCACCTTGCTACAGTTTTATGACCCTCTCTATCATTGCTTCACATTTCCAGACTATCAGCTCGTACCAACACTTGAAGAGTATTCCTGCCTAATCGGGTTGCCCATCATTGAAGATTCTCCTTTTCCATTCACGGAGAAGGACCCTAAGAAGGAAGAGATCGCCAGAGCAATATGTGTGGGAGTAAAGGATATACAGGAAAACATGACTACCAAAGGAGGAATCTCTGGTTTACCTGCTGGGTTCTTGATCAAGAAAGCACAGTATTATGCCGACCACCTGAGTATGGACGCGTTCGAGGCAATCTTAGCCTTACTCATCTATGGGATCTTCCTGTTCCCCAACATCGACAACTTTGTGGATCTCAATGCTATTAAGATCTTTCTGAAGAAGAATCCAGTACCAACTTTGCTGGGTAGTGCTCATCATTCCATTCACCTCAGGAATCTTCACAAGGGAGGTATGATCATCTGCTGTGTTCCGTTGTTGTACAAGTGGTTCCACTCTCACATGCCCAAGGCTCATGTATTCTGGAGAGAGGGTTGGTGGTCTGAGAAGATTATGGCACTGTCACATTCTGATATTGAATGGTACAGTAGGGATTACGATGGGATAAAAATTATTGACAGCTGTGGAAACTTTGGCAACGTACCCCTCCTTACTACAGATGGAGGAATCAGCTATAATCCAGTCCTCGCCCGACGACAACTCGGGTATCCACTGAAAGACCGTCCTAACAGTGCTCGTGTTGAAAGCTTGTTCTTTTTGGGAGAATCTGAATTGAAAGGAGAGTTTCTGGAAGCTTGGAAACATGTTCACAAAAGAGGGAAGGAAAGCTTGGGAAAACAGAACTGTGTTTCTTTCGACCCTTATCTCCAATGGGTTCGAAAGAGAGCTATTCAGTTGAAGATGCCTTATGCCTTGCAGGAACCCATGGTCCTAAAAGAAGAACGCCCGTTGATTTTCTTCTCTGAGGAGGAAAAACTGAAGATTGCATTAAGGAAATCACAACAGACGGAGGTATCTTGGAGGTATAAATATCAGGTGGTAATGGAAGAAAATGAAATGCTCCGCAAGCAGCTTCAAGAAAAGGAGGAGGAAATAAAGGCAAGTAAGAAAAGAAAGGCCCAGGAAAACTTGTTCTACTTCAGTAATCAGTCTACTCCGTGGAAGACAATGGTTGAGAAACTCATGGAAGAAAAGATTCGAGTGGAAGAAGAACTGCAAAAAGCAAATGCCACAGTGGAGTTTCTGTCAGAGGATTTCCTTTAGCACTGTTTAGTTTTCTTGTAATGTGTACTAAAAGATTTTGTAGTGCAACATCGAAAAATTAAATAAAATCCGTGATGTTTTGAATCCCGAGATCTGAGTTCTATAAAACTTTACGCATTTGCATCCGCATTTTTATTTTAAACATTCAAGGGGTTTTAAAATCATTTCACAGGTGTTAAAAATGGATCCAAGAAGGAGATCAGCGGTAGAGTTCAAGTTCCGACAACCAGATTTGGAGAACCTGAGAATATTGGGAAGAATGGTAGAAGACCCTGAAGCCTTCAAAACCCGACACGGAAATATGTTATCCTTACTTGAGATTCAGGTAGATGAGGAAATATTGTCCGCGCTCGTCAAGTTCTACGATTCAACCTATCACTGTTTCACTTTCCCAGATTTCCAGCTGTTGCCAACTCTGGAAGAATACTCAGTGCTGATGGGATTGAATGTTGCTCCGAGACCGTTTTCTGGAAAAGAAGGTTTCCCTGATGAAAGAACAATCGCCGAGGCTATTCATCTCGAAATAGCTGAGGTACGAACCCTAATGACCGCTCAAGGGCACCCTTACGGTCTACCTACCAGGTTCTTGTTTGAAAAAGCACAGTTTCACGCCGAAGCCAAGAACTGGGAGGCATTTGAAGCTCTATTGGTGTTGTTAATCTACGGACTTTTCTTGTTCCCGTCTGACAACAGTTTCATCCACAAAAACGCAGTCAACTTGTTCCTGCTCCGAAATCCCGTTCCTACTCTCCTGGCTGATACCTACTACGCGATTCACCGCCGACACTTGTATGAGGCCGGACCGATTGAATGTTGCTCCACTCTCCTCTACAAATGGTTCATTTCACGCTTGCCAAGATATCCAGCACTGTGGGATTTACGGAACAGTAACCCATGGACTGAAAAGATACTGTTACTCCGGCACACCGACATTCAATGGTACGACCCTACTTATGGAGGGATCCCCATGATCCAGAGTTGTGGAGACTTCCCAAATGTACCACTCATGGGTACCAAAGGTTGCATCAGCTACAACCCTATCCTTGCTCGCAGACAGTTAGGGTATCCAATGATGGGCGAACCAGATTTTAACTTGATGAGGAGTTTCTGCATTCAAGACGGAAAAGACCAAGAATACAAAGCCAGGATCATCTACGCTTGGCGCCGTATCAACGTCAGGGGCATGACTGTTTTAGACTACCCTGACACGGCTGTATCAAACTCCTACCTAGCATGGGTGAAAGAGGCTTCTCTGAAAATGTTCTATACCCGATTCGAACCCGAGTCAACAGAACCCACGCTCAAGGAAGAATTACAGACTGCCTTGGTAAAAGCAGAAGAAGAAGGAAAGACATGGAGGAACAAGTATTTCTTGGCTATGCAAGAAAAGGAAGCTCTCCAGGGTAGAGGAAGAAATCAACCAGAAGAGAGAGGACCTTCAAGTTAGAGATCACTGTGTGATGATGTAATCGCTGTTTTGTATTTCAATTTCCAACTGTTGTAAGCTCCCCAGTAGAGGGATAAAAAAAAATGATTGTAATGTTCCCCTTTTTAATATCTATGAATGACTTCTAAGAACCCCTTGAATGTTCGAAATATTGCATCCGCATGTCTGCATATCATAAGCATATCATAAACATGTCATAAGCATATCGTAAGTGTTGTTTCCTGTGTCGTGTCTCACCCCGCTGTCTGATCTTCAAACAGAGGAAAGCACACTGAATCCAACACACAAGTACAACACGAGAGCCAGAGCCCGTCAACTAATGGAGGCCCAAAATCAAGAGATTGTAAGAATTGACGACGAGCTCGGAGATCTCCGAGGCGGATTCAAGCAGATTATGGAAGCTTTACAGGTGATAAAAGCGAAGATGGATACCCAGGCTACTGTAGTTTCTGAGATTACTAGTGCTGCTATAGATCCAGTTCCAACGGCCGACACCATCGCCAACAATCCACCGTACGGCTTACACCCGGATTTTCTACATCCAACTCCAGTAAATCAGCAGAATGTTCCTTTGAGAGGGGAAATGCCCCAGGCTATCCCTACTTATGCTCCAGCAGCTGTGCAAGCGCAAGTGCGCCCAATGTTTCATAATTATCAACCAGTGGTCGAAGATCAAGAAGAGTATGAAGGAGAGAATGAAGAACACGAGAGGTTGAAGGAAAGTGTCGAGACCATGGGAAGAAAGTTAAAAGCTATGGAAGGAAATGATATATTTGGGGCAGACACCCGGGATATGTGCTTGGTATCTGGGCTGATAATTCCGCCAAAATTCAAAGTTCCAAATTTTGACCAATATTCAGGGGCTTCCTGCCCACGAACACATCTTCTCATGTATTGCCGCAGGATGGCGGCTTATGTTGAAAATGACAAATTGATGATACATTGTTTCCAGGACAGTTTGAAAGGTGCACCGACAAAATGGTATTTGGGTTTGGATCAGACTAAAATTCTCAGCTTCCAAGACTTGGCCAATGCTTTCATGAGACATTACAAATATAACATGGATTTGGCGCCTGATCGAAGGCAATTACTGAGTATGTCCCAAAAAAGTTCTGAATCCTTCAAAGAGTACGCTCAACGATGGAGAGAGGTAGCTTCACAAGTGGAACCTCCGCTTAGTGAGAAAGAATTGACTGATTGGTTTGTTGACACTGTCCGACCAGAGTTCTATGAGAAGATGATCAGTAGTGTATCTGCCAGCTTCTCGGATATTGTAGCCGTGGGAGTCCGAGTAGAGCTAGGACTGAAAAACGGAAGAGTTACAGGCAGTTCCAGCAGTTCAAGTGGTCAGGTTAAGAAAACTGGTAATCCATTCCACAAGAAGAAGGAAGGCGAGACCAACGCCATCACCAGCGGAAAAAGTAGACATACGCAAAAACAACCTTACCAACAACAACCTTATCTGAATTACAATCAACCAATACAGCCAAGTTATATGCAACAAGGTTACCCCGGAGCAATATATCCACCACAGTATGCCGCACAACCCTATGTGGCAGCTGTTACCCCTGCTTTCACTCGTCCCAACTACCAGGCAACACAACCTGCTCCCGGATATCAACCGTTTCAGCAAAGGCAACAACGAGCGCCCAACGCTCCGCCTCTCCTACAACTACAACAACAACAACCTCGAGCTCCGGCACCCCGCCAGGGCTTTCAAAATAGAAGACCGACAAACAAGCCAAATTTCCCGCAGATCCCGATGACTTACACAGAATTATACCCTTCATTGGTCCAGGAAGGTTTGGTGACTACAAGGCCCCTAAACCCTGATACAACATCTCCCTTTTACAATCCAAGCGCCCACTGCGCATTCCATGAAGGAGCCGCTGGCCATGATCTAGAAAGTTGCTTTGCCTTGAAGCATTTGGTGAGGGAATTGATTGAGAAAAAGATCCTGTCATTTAATGATATTCCACCCAATGTCAAGAGTAACCCGCTACCGAACCATGGAGGGGTTAACGCTGTGGATGAGTCCTCAACTGAAAGGCTAATTACTGAAGTATCAGAGATCAAAACACCATTAAAGATGTTGCATGAAAAACTGGTGAAAACAGGTTATATCCAGGGTAATCACAACGACTGTGGGGAATGTTCTGTCAATGCTGAGGTTTGTGGTACAGTACAGAAAGACATCCAAAGTTTGATTGATGAAGGATTATTACAAGTGTGCCGTAAGGTCAAAAGTGAAAATATTGCCGTGATAAAACCATCGTTTGATCAACCCAACAAAGACAAATGGATTCAAGCACCCAAAAGTGCAGAACCTGTATTCAACAGATCAGAGATCTCTCAACGCCGAGCCATTGTAATTCAAAGGCCGAAGCCATTTCCGTACAATGATCCAAAAGCAGTTCCTTGGAAATATGGTTTAACAGTGACACCTAGAAATGCGGACCAAGAAAAGAAAGAACAGAAAGAGCAAGACAATGTTACGAACATCGTGGGCACGAGCAAGATGACCCGCAGCGGTCGGATTTATCAACCCAAAATTACGATAGTGACTCCGAAGCCCACTACCCCGGTGGAAACACAGAACAGAGAAGTGACAGGTCCCGAAAAAGAAGATGATGAGTTTTTGAGGATTATCCGAAAAAGCGATTACAAGGTGGTAGATCAGCTCCACCAAACGCCAGCCAAGATATCTGTCCTGTCTCTATTGATAGATTCCCCCGCTCATCGGGAGGCACTGCAGAAGATACTCCAACAAGCCCATGTAACCAGAGATATAACACTGGGGCAATTTGATTCGGTAGTAGCCAATATCACAGCATGCAATACGTTGAGTTTCAGTGACGCTGAATTGCCAAAAGAAGGTCGTAACCACAACAAAGCCTTACATATATCCATAAAGTGCCAGGAAGATACACTCGCACGAGTCTTAGTAGATAACGGATCATCTTTGAATGTGTTGCCCGCAAGGTCACTTGCGAGATTGGCCTATGTAGGGGCAGAAATGAGACCTACTTCCTTGATTGTGAAAGCTTTCGATGGGTCAAGAAGGGCTGTTATTGGAGAAGTAGAATTACCCATCATGGTAGGGCCACACGTGTTTGATATAACATTCCAGGTAATGGATATTAATCCCGCCTTCAGCTGTTTACTGGGCCGACCATGGATACATGAAGCCGGGGCGGTGACATCTACTCTACATCAGCGGTTAAAGTATGTGGTAAATGATCAGCTAATAATTGTTCACGGCGAAGAAGACTTTATGGTGAGTAACCTATCATCCTTCAGATACATTGAAGCAGAAGAAGGCGCGCTGGAAACCTCATTTCAAGCTTTAGAAATTGCTCACGCGGTAATGGTAGAAGAAACAGTAGCCAAGGGTAATCCGTCGTTCGTTTCAGCCCAGGGCATCAGGTCAGCATTGAAAGAAGGCATTCCTGCAGGATGGGGAAAGATTATTGAAGTGCATCCCAAAATGAACAGACAAGGGTTGGGTTACAAACCAACTCAGGATGAAGATACAACAACTGGCCAAAAGCGTCCCAGAACAATCCAGGAAGTATTCATCAGCGGAGGGTCCCAAATTAATGCAATAGGGGACGAAGAAGAAAGTGAAGATATCAGACACTTAGTATATCAGTGCAACTCCCCCTTGAACAACTGGGAGGCTGTTGACATCCCTGTAGTGTGTCACGAGTTAAAGTAATTTGCTTTGTGTCTTTTTCTTGTTTTGTTATTTCAAAAACTCCATGACCGTGCCCAAGGTCATAGGAATATTTTGTACGGGCCCCGAAATTTCAAAGAATATCAATGAAAATGGACTGTTTTGCTAAAATCCTTCATTTCTTTTGGTGCTTTTATCGTTTTCACTTTTAAAAGAAAAATTGGCAATCATAAAAAACCCAAAAACAATCTTCTCTTTTGTGTGCTGCATTTATCTGTGCATGTTTAATAAAATTAAACCGTTCCCACCTGCAGCCGCATTCAAAAACCCATTGACGCCCATGACCAGGCATCTCCTCCTGACTTTGATTCACCAGTTTACCAAGCTGAAGAGGAGGGCGAAAACTTTGAAATACCTGATGAACTGGTAAGACTAACTCAAGACGAAGACAGAAAGCTCGAGCCTTACAAAGAACAGGTTGAAGTCATCAACTTGGGTTCAGAAGATGACAGGAAAGAAGTCAAGATTGGGGCAAGTCTAGAGACGAATATCAAACAGCAATTAAAAGAACTTTTGAAGGAATATGTGGATGTGTTTGCTTGGTCCTATCAAGATATGCCGGGTCTAAACACTGACATAGTGGTTCACAAGCTTCCGCTCAAGCCAGAGTGCCCGCCAGTAAAACAGAAACTCCGCAGAACCAGACCAGACATGGCACTCAAAATCAGAGATGAAGTAAAAAAGCAGGTAGATGCAGGGTTCTTGGCTGTATCCAAATATCCCGAATGGGTAGCCAACATTGTCCCAGTGCCTAAGAAGGATGGTAAAGTCCGGATGTGCGTAGATTACAGAGATTTAAACAAGGCCAGTCCAAAGGATGATTTCCCGTTACCTCACATTGATACGTTAGTAGACAACACTGCTCGTTTCGAAGTTTTCTCTTTTATGGATGGTTTCTCTGGGTACAATCAGATCAAGATGGATCCCGATGATATGGAAAAGACTACTTTCATCACCCCGTGGGGAACTTACTGTTACAAAGTCATGCCGTTCGGTTTAAAGAATGCTGGTGCCACCTACCAACGGGCCATGGTCACTCTGTTCCACGACATGATGCATAAAGAAATCGAAGTCTACGTGGATGACATGATTGCCAAATCCCAAAGTGAAGAGGGTCATCTCGAACATCTGTTAAAATTATTCAAAAGGCTCCGAAAGTACCAACTGAGGTTGAATCCTGCCAAATGTACCTTTGGGGTAAGATCAGGAAAGCTGCTTGGTTTCATTGTTAGTCAACGAGGAATTGAAGTAGATCCGGATAAAGTCCGTGCCATTCAAGACATGCCGGCTCCTCAAACTGAAAAACAAGTCAGAGGTTTTCTGGGAAGACTGAATTACATATCTCGGTTCATTTCTAACATGACACCAACCTGTGAACCCATCTTCAAACTGTTGCGCAAAGATCAGCCAGTGGTTTGGAACGAAGACTGTCAGCAGGCCTTTGACAAAATCAAAGGATATTTGCAAGAACCACCTATCCTGATACCCCCGGTCCCGGGGAGGCCATTATTTATGTACCTTACTGTCCTTGAAAATTCTATGGGCTGTATGTTGGGCCAACAAGACGAATCTGGACGAAGAGAGCACGCCATTTACTACTTGAGCAAAAAGTTTACTGATTGTGAAAGCCGTTATTCGCTCCTTGAGAAGACATGTTGTGCATTAGCATGGGCCGCCAAAAGACTAAGACAGTACATGGTCTGCCATACAACTCTACTAATTGCAAAAATGGATCCTATCAAGTATATCTTTGAAAAGCCCGCTCAGACCGGAAGACTTGCCAGATGGCACATGCTATTGTCAGAATACGACATCCAATATGTAACTCAAAAATCTATCAAAGGCAGTATCTTGTCAGATTACCTTGCCGAACAGCCAGTTGAAGACGATGAGTCTGTTAAGCTCGATTTTCCTGATGAAGACATTATGGCAGTAAAAGATTGTGAAAGGGTTGATCCTGTTGAAGACCCACCACCAAGTTCTCCTTGGAAGATGATGTTTGACGGTTCTTCAAATTACAGCGGACATGGAGTAGGGGCAGTCTTAATGAATCCTGAAGGTGGTTACACGCCGTTCACAGCGCGTTTGGATTTTGATTGTACAAATAACATCGCAGAATACGAAGCATGTATCCTTGGCCTTGAAGCAGCCATTGACCTCAAAATCAAAACTCTAGAGGTAAGTGGAGATTCAGCACTGGTCATTTACCAAGTTACAGGTGACTGGGAAACCCGGCATGAAAACTTGATCCCGTACAGGGCTTACATTGTCGATATGATCGAATACTTTGAGGAGATCACCTTCAAGCATGTACCCAGGGCTGAAAATCACATTGCGGATGCTTTAGCCATGTTAGCTTCCATGTGGAAAGTCAGGGATGTTAATGATGCCACCCTCATCAGGATTGAGCGAAAAACAGAACCTGCTTACTGTCAGATGATCGATGAAGAGACAGATGGTAAACCGTGGTATCACGACATAAAGAACTTTCTGTTAACACAAGAATATCCGACAAATGCTACGTCTCTCGACAAGAAAACTCTGAGAAGATTAGCGTCAAAGTTCTTCATCAGCAATGGTATACTCTATAAAAGAAATCATGACATGGTTCTGCTCAGATGCGTTGACAAAAGAGAAGCAGATTTATTAATGAAAGATGTCCACGAAGGAATCTTCGGCACTCACGCCAACGGGTACGCAATGTCCAGAAAAATCTTGAGAGCCGGATACTACTGGCTGACATTAGAAAATGATTGCATCCAATTCTCCAGGAAGTGCCACAAATGTCAAATCTACGCAGATAAAATGCATGTACCTCCGACATTGTTAAATGTACTGTCATCACCGTGGCCATTCTCAATGTGGGGCATCGACATGATTGGGGCAATTGAGCCGAAAGCTTCCAACGGGCACCGCTTCATCCTGGTCGCCATTGATTACTTTACCAAATGGGTCGAAGCTGCTTCCTACACCAACGTGACTCGACAGGTGGTGGCACGCTTTATCAAGAAGGAAATAATCTGCCGATACGGGATTCCCAACCGAATCATTACGGACAACGGAACCAATCTGAACAACAAAGTAATGAAAGAATTATGTGATGAGTTCAAGATTGAGCATCATAATTCTTCTCCCTACCGTCCGAAGATGAACGGAGCTGTTGAGGCAGCTAACAAAAATATCAAAAAGATCTTGCAAAAGATGGTGAAGACCTACAAAGACTGGCATGAAATGCTGCCGTTTGCCCTGCACGGATACCGAACATCCGTCCGCACTTCAACAGGGGCAACCCCTTTTTCATTAGTATACGGGATGGATGCTGTACTCCCAATTGAAGTTGAGATCCCTTCGTTAAGGGTTATCATGGAAGCTAAGCTGGAAGAAGCAGAGTGGGTCAGAGAAAGGTTTGACCAACTGAATTTAATTGATGAAAAGCGTATATCAGCAATGTGTCATGGTCAGATATACCAGAAAAGGATCAAGAGAGCCTTTGACAAGAAGGTTCGTATCCGGGAGTTCCGAGAAGGCGAACTTGTACTAAAGAAGATCTTACCAGTTCACAAAGACGCCAGAGGGAAGTGGATGCCCAATTACGATGGCCCTTTCATTGTGAAAACAGTTTTCTCAGGAGGATCATTAATCCTTACAACCATGGATGGAGAGCAACTTACTCATCCAATAAATTCTGATGCAGTCAGAAAATATTACGCCTAAAAGAAAGCCCGATAAGTCGAAAACTCGCGAGAGCGGCTTATGCAAAAGTTAGGGTAAAAAGGAAAAAGAGAAAAAGAGAAAAGAATTGAAAGCTCGCTAAGTTGAAAACCCGAAAGGGCGGCTTAGGCAAAAATGAGCGTCCCGGTGGATTGAAAACCCGAAAGGGCGATCCAGGCAAAAATTAGGGACAAAGGCGTTTCACTGCATCAGAAGGTTGTCACCAATGCAGCAAGTTACACAAAGAAAACTCACTTCCCATCGCTCTCGTCAGAAGCAAGGATGTTGATGAATTCTGGTCTTTAGGGGATAAATGGTCATGGGATTCAATGTAACCTTTCCACAATTGCCATTTTTCGCTTGTACAATGTTCTATGGAATCTAGCCATTGGCAAGATCTCCCTCTTAAATAAAATCAGTCTTGAGCCATTCTTTTGTTTACAACTATTACTTTCCTTTATCATTTCTGTTATGCAAAGCGTTGTTCATTTATCAAATGATAGCTTTGAAAAACGTAAGAGGTCAAGATTTTTCATAATAAAACTTGAAAAAGATTTGCAAAAACAAACGCTTTAACTTGTGAGACACTCAGCCCGATCATATGCCCCCTGATGTCTCGAGGTGGCAGGAGCATTGATATACATGTGTGTCATTCCCCCAGTTGAAGCATTAACAAATTCGTTCACTTAGGATCGCCTTTGGTCATGTGTAGTAACCAAGACTAAAGAAACCATCATGTGAAGGTTGAAGAACTCACCCTCGACAGGGTTATCAAAAGACAGTGATCACTTGTACATTGCGGATTGACTTGATTAAAGCTCCATTCCTCAGTACAGTTTCAGATTATTTACCACTCGGCCTGGATTCAGTGTGGTTTTCCCCGCCCCCCAGTGTTGTGTTATCTCATTATTTGTTTGTTACTTCAAGTCCAGTTGTCACTGGCATCCATATATTTTATCTCGTAGTTGTCACTACAGCTTTTCAAAGTCCAGTTGTCACTGGCACCGTGTGTTTGTTGGTCGTCACCAACATTCCCTTTTGAAGTCCAGTCATCACTGGCACCTGATATTTCTGTTGGTCGTCACCAACCTTTCCTAGTAAAGTCCAGTTGTCACTGGCACCGCAAAATCCAATTGTCATTGGTATCGTTTGTTGGTAGTCACCAACGTCCCCAGTCAAGTCCAGTTGTAACTGGCAACCTCCAACCGAACCGTGGTTTGTAATTGTTGTTATTAAATCCCCGTGAAGTCCAGTTGTCACTGGCATCATTAAATCCAATTGTCATTGGTATCTTGTGTTGGTCGTCACCAACCTCCCCATTGAAGTCCAGTCGTAACTGGCATTCTCACCCAAATTGTCATTTGTGGTTGTTACTCAGATTTCCCCAGTAAGTCCAGTTGTCACTGGCATCCTTATCCAACATCACTATTGGTCGTTACCAAATTCTGTGAAAATCCAGTTGTAACCGGTATTGTTGTTTATCCATTCGGTCGTCACCGATACAGTTAGCTAAAGTCCAGTTGTCACTGGCATTCCTTACCTTTTGCTCTGGATGGGTAGTCACCCTTATCCCGGCATGTCTTTGCTTTTCCAGTCTGGTCCTGGAGGTCTAGTAGTCACTAGTATCCCCCGTGTGTCCGGTTCTTGTTTATAGTCCATTCCTGAAGATCCCGTTTGAACTCTTCACTATAGGAAGGCCTTGACTGATCATTCCCAGCAAGGTTTGACTCATTTTCCTTTGTTTCCCCATGTGGAGTCACCCTTTCCCCGGTAAAGTTATCTTTTCCCCAGTGGAACGCATCTCTTTCCCCGGTGAAATACCCCTTTTCCCCAGTGAACGGTCGTCCTCGTCAGGTCCCGCTCCTCCAGTCAAGTTATATTCTCAGTTGTCATCATTTAGTCATGTCTGAACTATCTGATATCCAGTCTCTCTTTCCCCAGTGCGTGTCCTTCTATAAGGACATTCCTAGTGTGTCGAGTCTTCTGAGACTATTCCCCAGTGGATAGCAGTCTGTTTTACCTTTTGCGTGCCTTGCATCTTCATGCATCATAAATCATCATGTAGGAAGCATAGCATTTGAACATTTATCCTTTGCATAGCATCGGATCTAAGGTGCAAAATTTTTGGTTCTTCTGTATTTAAATACCTCTCACTACGATTCTCCGAGGATTGCCATCCCCAGTTCATCTAGTGAAGATATTTAAATAGGGGCAACTGTCATACCCCAAATTTTGACCACCTTAGATCCTCATAATCATATTAGAATCATACATCATGAATTTATCTAACACTAATCCAGTTCAAAGTTTCATTGTGAAGTTACAGATGAAATCAGGGTTCTCGCACCGACAAATTCAAAACAATCAAGGAAGGATCAACCAATGATTTGGGCCAATTCAATCATGGAATGAAATCAAAGACAATATCAAAGTCAAATGGGAAGTCAATTTGAAGAAATTGTTTCAGAATCAAGAACAGTGCAGTCAGGAGGCCCCGATTAGGGTTTTTAACCAGTGGAAAGTCAACTGTGGTTTGACTTTGATGTTGGGAAATGTTTTAATGGTGGGAGTGAGGTCCATGAAGTTAATATAGGCTATTAAAGACTATTCAAGAAGTGTCAAAGTCCCAGGATGTCCAGAATATCAACAGGCGACTCGATCGGCACCGATCGATCGTACGGTTGACCGAAAAGTCAACTCCTCGAATTTTGAGAATTGGAATCCAAGTTGTGAATCAAAGTTGTTCCTTATGTCATAATGGACTTGCATATCAATTTTCATGGTCATTGGATCAAAAATGAGAGAGTAATCGAGAAATCGGGAAATTAGGGTTTTGAAAAGGGCTAAACCGTATCTCCTTAACCACACATCCAATTGAGTTGGTTCTAGTCTCATTTGAAAGCTCTTGACAAGTCCTACAAAAGTCCCATACTAGTCCACAACCAGAAAATGCATACTTTTTGAGATATAAGCAAAAACATTCCTAGAAGGGAAAATAACTTAGAAAATTTCTAAGTTATTTTCACCTTAAAAGCTAAAATCAGCCAACTTCAAGGGGGTTTTTCACCTAGTTTCAAATAGAATCAAGATTTCTGGCCAACATGAAAGTTTTAGTACTATGTGAGGGCTTTCTAAAAAGTACAAGTACATCTCAAGGGGATTTATGAGCTGAGAGATACATGTGTTCAAAGTTGGCAATTTGTCACTTTTGTCCCACATTGATGAATTTTGCAAAAGCACCTCTAGCACTCAAGTGGATCAATTTCAATGCTACAAACTCCTTCTATCTGATATACTAACCATCTTTAGCAGGTTGAACCAAAGAAATAGCAAGGGAAGCTCATGGAAATTAATTTAGCAAGTTCATTGCCTAAGTTGCATTTTTTGACCTTTCAAAGCATGAGGTGTAAAGCAACCTCTGCTCCAGCCACTCTATCACACCTCTAGGCATTGAAATCTCTGTAAAAACATCATGAAAACTTGCTAATCAATGCAAAGAAACAGCTAGCAATCAGAAAAAGAGAAGCAAGTAGCCAAATGGATGGAAAATATCAAGGTTTCTTCATGGTGAAGCAAAATCAACAAGCAAGCTCCTCACTCATTTTTCCTATAAATAGAGACCTCTAACTCCTCATTCTAAACCTCAAGATCATTCTGAAAACCTGTTAGAAGCAAGCACCTCATTGCATCTCTCTTTCACTCCAAAATTGCAAAATCACAAAGTTGTCAAAAATGAGTAAAGTGTAGCATTTGTACTTTTGATGCCATACTGAGTTCTACACTTTCTAAACCTCAAACAAACATCCATACACTCTCTATATCATATATAGGAGGTGTACCAACCATCAAACCACCCCAAAAATCACCATATCAAAAAGTCAACATTCTATGGAACTTACTTTGACCTAAACCCTCAAAATCTTCCAAACTGACCTCTAAACACTTCCTTGATGTTTTGAACCTTTGTACACCTCAAATATCATATATATGTGCTGTCCAAACCATCATTGATCATCAAGAATCTCCAGAATTCATTTTAGCATCTCATTTGGAGTTGTTACTTCAAGTTCAAGTAAGCTCGTACACCAAATTCTTGGTTCAGCAATCTCTGGTTTTTCTCAACCTTTTGGCTTGCTTATCAACTTGCTAACAGGTATGTGGCCTATACTTTAGTCCTCTTGCATATATATCCATGGTTTGACATTTTAAGCATTATAGGATATTTTGAAAGTTCATGAATATTGGATGTTTATCATGCTTCATGCTTGCATACCAATATGATTTCCCTTGCTTGTACATGGTATGTTACTGTTCCTACAGCTCCACAAGGTCACATATGATATGTTCAAATGATTTAAAGTACCAAAACTTGACTGCACAATGAGTTACATCACATAATGCTTCATGATTCACATAATGCTTTAACTTGCAAAATGAATACTACATACTCATACCTATGTTCCAGTTCTGATTTTTTAATATATACACACTCCATATGATGTATTTAAGGTGTTAGAACAGGTGGAATTGCTTGAAACATCTCAGAACCAAAAATCACTTTTATCATGCATTTCCATATTTGGCAATTTGCAAATTGAATGACAAATGTTTGTACATGTGTTCCAGATCTGATTTTTCTATCTACACATACTTTATATAACATGTTTGAGCTATTAGAATGATTAAAATCACTTGAAACAACCAGAAACAAAAAATCATCTTTGTTATGCATTTCATGATATGTAATTTGCAACTTTCATGTAACAGTCATAATCACTCATGCTTTGGCTCATTTCTTGCTTGCTACATGTTATATGTGATATGTATGATGTGTATGTGCCCTTACCTGAGTTGTAACATGCTTGTATCAAGTTTTCCACATCAATTTGCAAGCCAAAAGCATGAAATTGGTACCCTATCGGGTTTTGAGTAGGGAAAAGAATTTGAGAAAACCAACACCACCATCATCTTCCTCTCATTTTTCTACCCCAAATCCATATAAATTTTGTCTCGTTCCGATAAACGGTTAAAAAGTTATGATACAAAACGTATTTGACTAGACAGTATACTTTTACCGTACTGACAGTACAGATTCAAAACTTCACAGTATCATAACTTTCTCATTTTTTATCGTTTTTCATCCGTTCTTTTTTTGTTATGCTTGATTTAAATTGTAGTTTCATAATATGTAATCAATTTCCATTTTTGATCACTTTGAATTTCGCGCGATCCGCGCACTGACAGTATTAATTATAAGCAGCTGCAGATGAAATTTAGAACTGTTCCACTCACGTTCGTCGGAAATTTCGATTGATATCATGTTTTGATATGTTTGGCAACATATTAAAATATTTTCCTTGAATTGTTATTTTTCATTTTTTCATCTGTCTACTAACAGTCGTTTCAGGTACAGACTGTCAGCGTACCAAGCCTGATATTTTAATCTCTCTGTTTTTTATTCCAATTATTCGATATGGTTGTAATAATTAATTTATTTTTAATGTTTGTATGTTGCAATATTTATTCCTGTAATGTTTGTATGTGGCCCCAAGCGCCGAAGCACGTCCAATCGCCAATATTACTGTCCTCCAAAGGAAAAAGTCTGTCCTGTTGACAATCAATGTCTTGGACCAAAAACCAATTCTATCATACCCTCGACTTTGTCAAGTCACTTTTAACCCTAATTTCATCACCTTTAGACTTTGCTTGAAGTCTAAGAAACCTACCCATACTAGGAGTGTTCTTCACCTAGAACCCTAGGACAGAGTTCGTCAACTCTGTGTAAGAATCATCGTCATGATTTATTACTTCCCCTTCAATGTAGCCTAGGGAGTTTTGTCAAACTCCACACAAACATCGTCATGTTTGTTCCCCCTTGAACCTTGATCGTCATCAAGTGTTCTTTTTCCCTTGTGAGGTGAACTACGATTGCTCTGATTCTATCCTAGTCAGGATACGTAGGCAAAAGGTGCAACGCCTTTGCGAGCAAACTTAGAAAACCACTTAGGCCTTTATTTTATTTTTATCCCAATTCCCCAATTAAACCGATGCATGTTTCACAGCCTTAGCAAGCAATGAACAGAAGGTTCCTGTAGAGTACTACAGATATTTAGGGTGCTAATACCTTCCCTAGATATAACCAACCCCCGAATCCCCGAATCTCTAAAGCGTTGTTGTTACATCGCGAAAAAGGTTCTTTCTTTCTTTAGACCTATCCTTTGGATAAATTAAAGACCGGTTGTAAAAGAAATACGGTTCAAGTTAATTAATAGCTTGATATCAAATTTTCACCGCAACACTGTGTAATACCAATTCACTCTCCAGCAGAAAGTTCGATCGTACTATGCACATCCGCTACTCCCTAGCAAAGTTATATTCCCCAGCAGGGGGTTACCTCAATAGGGTGTTTGGTTTGAGTTCCCAATTTCCCAGCAGGGTTGACTTCACCCTTTCAGCATTTACTTTGCTGGAATAATTCTGTAGCACCTGGCTATCCCCAGCAGAGTTGGCATTATCTTTAGCATTTATTTTGCTGAAGCAGTTTCTGTACTCTAGCAGTTCAGGTGGAGAGAACTCTTGCTCAAATGAATTACCAAATGTTCAAGATCTCGGCATGAGACATCCAATGATAATGTCAGTTTCGGCAGTATTCCCCACAGAGTTACCAGGATAAGTTTCTCTTTTGTCATCAGGGGTTCCATGAATCAGAATTTCAGAGGCCACCGCCGGTTATCAGAACAGGCGTCCGGTAGTTTGGTTTCCAGATATCCCCAGTAGAGTCCATCTCAAAGTCGCTGTCACGTCAGTGCTAAGAAGTTTATGGGTGAGGATCATTGGAGAACTAAGTCCTGACGCGGACAATTTACTCCTAGATTGACAGGATTTCTTCAGAAGTGGGCGTCCTAACGTGGACAGGTTTATTTCCCCGGATTGGTGAGGTGTGTTAGTCCTAACGTGGGCAGATTCGGGTTATCGAAATTAGTGGAATGGGAGGTCATGACGTTGACAAAAGTGATTACTCTTTGTGTTGGTGCCCTGACGTGGACAGATCAGACAAGCGTGTGAGTCCTTACGTGGACAAGTCTTATTTCCTCAGCGGGTCTAAGACGCCTGAGTCCTAACATGGACAAATCAAGACGAGATCAGTGTCCTGACGTGGACAAATCAAAGAAATTATTATTCCTAACGTGGAGAAGTGGGTCCTAACGTGGACGATGTAGTCCTTACGCGGACATATCAGAAGAGGATTCCTTACGTGGAAAAATCAAAGAGATGATTCCTGACGTGGAAAGAGGGGAGTCCTTACGTGGACAGATTAAGATGGCATTCCTTACGTGGAAAAATGTAGTCCTGACGCGGACAAATCGGAAGGAATTGGTTGCCTTATGTGGAAAAGTTATGTTTCCTTGCGTGGAAAACGGATAGCATTCCTTACGTGGAAAGAGGCTTGTATTCCTGACGTGGAAAGAAAGAGTGTATCCCTGACATGGAAGGGGTTTAGTTCTGATGTGGACAGACTCAAAAGAAGGTTTATTCCTTACGTGGGAAAAGTTGAGTCCTGACGTGGACAGGTTCAGAACCAAAGTTGAATTCCTTACGTGGAAAGATTGGAGTCCTGACGCGGACATGTCAAGTGGTATTGGAGTCCTTACGTGGACAGATTGATATAGTTCTCCTTATGTGGAAAGAGGTTTGTATTCCTGACGTGGAAAGATGAAAGGGTTAGTCCTGCCGTGGACAGATACAGAAGAAATGATTCCTAACGTGGACAGGTGTTACTCCTAACGTGGAAGAGTTTTATTCCTAACGTGGACGATTCAGTTTATGGAAATGCAGACGAGTTATCCCCAGCGGAGTTGCCGAGACTTTTTTGGGTTAACAGCAAGTGGAGTCCTAACGTGGACAGGTTTTAGTTGAGATTTCTTCGTATTGATGACAGACAGAGTCCTAACTTGGACAAGCAAGCAATCTGTTATGACAGAATCCTCTTCAGAACGATGAAGACAATCCCCAGCACGGTCGCACGAGATCAGTGGGTTGCCGTAACAGTTAAATTCAGCTGATGAATGTCGTTCCCCAAACAGTGGCGCAGTTTATTTCTGCGGTTGGCAAATTTCTGGGTTCCTAGTATTCAACCGTCTCGTACTGCGAATGTCTGAAGGCTCCGGGCTCTTCACCCAATCGGGTCCAAGCCGCTTGAATAGGGGCAGCTGTTGCACCCTAAAATTTGCCCAACCTTATTCACTTGGTTTATGTTTCAATGTCATTAGCATTTGCATATAGAGTCATGTGCATAGTCTAATCATCTGCATAGCATAAGCATAACAAGTCATACAACAGGGGGACCAATCATTATTCTCATCTCTAGAAGCCTATCAAGAGGTTATTATCCTAATTCCATCTCATTCAAGTCATCAGAAAAGAATTTGAGAGCAGAGAGTTCAGCAGATCAAGCCTTGAGTCTATCTCCCATCTGAGGGTATCTGAGGGTCAACAAGGGAACTATGAGAGTATGGGGAGTATCTAGACATCATGAGAGGTTTAGAAAGTCATTTGGGGAAGAAAACAAGTTGTTGAGGTGATCACAAGAATTGCAGTTGAAGACAGTCAACTAGGGTTTCATATGGGTCAACCCTAGGTCAACCCTAGGTCAATTGACTGATTTAAGGGGCATTCCAGTCTAGTGGAGAGATGTGGGGTTCATCATTGTACATATAAATAAGGATATGGAGATATGCCAAGAGGAATTCAAGAGAAATCAAGGAGAAGAGGAGCTTCTAAATTAGGGTTTCTGTGTAAAATCCCCTAGTTTAGGTCAAATTTCCAAGCAAGATAAGTCAAAATGCTAGCTTCAAATGGATCCTTGGCCAACATGAAACTTGTAGAGGATCTCAAGACCTTTAATTTGAGTGGTGGAAGACATCAAGGAGATTTATAGAACTCAAGTTATGGTCCTTGCAAGTTACAGGTCATTTGAGGTATCTGAAATTTTGTCTGTGAAAGTGACTTGACTTCCAAGCTAGTTTTACCCCTCAAGGAGATTTCAAATGACTTTCTGGCCAACATAAGAATTGTTCCTCATTGTCTTAGCTTTCTATAATGGTATAGCATGCCCTCATATGATGTGTGGAGCTCAACTTATGGTCTTGGCAAGCAAAGGGTATTTTGGTCATTTGTGAATTACAGGTCATTTTAACCTATGTCCAAAACTCATACAAGGAGGCCTCAAATGGAAAAACTTACAACATCAAACTTTCTCCAAATGACATTTTGAGTCTAGAAAGAAGGTCACAAATTGTTGGAAAAGCTCATAACATGAAGTTGCATGATTGGTCAAATTTGAACTAAAATGGCTTATAACCTAAATAAAGTCAAAGTGAAAAATGGTTTGAGAGATTTATAAGTCCAAATGGAGACTTCCAATATATGATTTTGGGTCCAAAATACATTTCAAAGACAATGGTTCAAGTACTTTTTTGAGTTTAGAAGGAAAAAGAAAAGTTATTTATGGTTACTTGCATTTGAAGAAACATAACCAAAATGGATTCAATTTGGAATGCAAGGGAAGTTGCAAGATGGTTCTAGAAGATTCATTTGAGCACTATATATTCATGAAATCAGAATTGAGCAAGGGTTGGATTCATTTTTCACCAAAAATTTCCCAAAGTTCTCTCATTCTCCAAGTTGCAAGTTCACTTCAATCTCACAAATTCAGCATCAATTCTCATCAACATTGATCCTCCTGCATTTCACCATCATCATGGATCAGAATTGAATCAAAGATTTGGTGGATATTGATCATTTTCGTGCACTTCCATCAAGAACACACAAAGTGCAATTTCAAGTGGAGATCAAGATTCAAGGCAAGATTCATCGAGGTTTTGCAAACAGAATCAAGCACAGCACTGGTGGATCAAGATCCAAGCATCAAAAGCCTCAGATCCACGAGTTCCATCAGCATCTCCAAGCTTTTGCATCAGGTGCATTTTCTCTGCCATTGCTTGATTTAGTTAGTTTAGCATAGTTTTATTAGTTTAGATGTGATCTAGGTTGTTAGTAGAACGATTAGGATGAGTTTGGTGCTGTTTAGTGATAATCCATGACAGGTGCTTGAAACTGTTAGGATTTAGAACTCATAGCATAGTACATTATAATGTTAGTTTGATAGATTAGAATAATCACCATTAGGCATAGAGTAGATTAGTACAGGTTTGAGTGAGAATCTTGATGATGCATCCCAGAGTATTTTCATGGAGTCAAGATTTGTCTCGATCGGTTTGAATGATTCATTGGGATTTAGAATGAACTATGACCATAGGCTTGTAGAGGGAGAAATTCTGAATGATTTTCATGTTTGGATCGAGTTGAACCGTGGCCTGTAGAAGGAGAACAGAGAGCTTGAACATGATACGTGCATGGTATTTCATGGAAGTTGAAACCCTAGCATAGATCCAAGGTTGAAGACGAAATCCTGATCGTCCATCGCGTGCAAGACCTTTGACCAAAGAAGCAATCCTGCGGCTCTCATTTAAAACAGAATTTTGGAGGGAGAGAATAGATACCAAAACGCACCGTTTCATTTAATGAAACGGGCGGGCTTAGTGTGTGTTTCGCTAGTCACACCCCCCAATACTGAGCCCACTGTGATCTGAACGTGAATATCCTGCTATTCTCACCCCCTGCTTCCTCTTACTTTTTTTCTTTTATTTTCATTAATTCTGACTTGTTCTGGGCTTAATTCGAACTCGCTACCCACACCCCCACTGCCTGGCCCATCCAAGGATACAACTGGAGCGAATTGTTATTAGTACCCCCCCCCCCCTTCTCATTTTAATTGATTTAGTTTTTTTAATTCATTTTAATTTTTACCAACTTTAAAAACCATATAAAATAGGAAATTAACTCTTTTTTAGTGGTTGTTTTTTCTATATTTTCTTGGTTCTGTGTAGAAAATTGTAAAAAAATAAAATTGCATTTTTATTTTTATTTGATATTTTTCCCATGTTTTCTAAATAAATGGCATTTTAAATAGTTTCATTTCATGCATGATTTTGTTAATTTTTGTTCTATTAGATGCTTTAATATTTTTCATCCATTCTTTTTAGGTTGTTTAGTTTAGACATTAAACTTGTAGATTCAATTTAGTTCCCATTTTTAGAAATTAATTTTAGGTGTTTAGTGTATGTGTGAACAACATGGATAAAACTAGGGTTTTAGGTGATGACTTAGGAGGCTTGATTCCTTTCCCTTAGGACTTAGGGTTGAATAGTTTAGCTATGGGACTATAGGGGCTATGGGTAGTTATTACATCCCCTTAGAAAAAGTCAGGATTCCCCTACTGCTATTAATGTTCTGTATATATCTGATTGACTGGTGTGGTGTGCCCTCTGGGGATTATTGCTTGCTTGCTTGGGTATTGGGATTGTCTGGGAACTTGGGAGAGCTGAAGACTTGAGGAGATGAAGACCATTGGAGATCCAGAGATTGAAGATAAACTGCCAGAGTTGGAGAGGAGGTTATTACTAGCAGCTGCTGAGGAGACTAGGGTTTAGGAGCTAGGCAGAGCTCTAGATTAGAAAGCTTGTTTCTCAAACATGGAATGCCTTGTCTGCATCCATCCTTTCCCCATGATTCAAAGTCTCTTTCAAATATCCACCTCCTTCCTTTGGAAGGATCAGTGAATGTATTTGAAAGATAGAACTTTTGAGGGAAAATTGTCCATATAATGTTAACAGTTGATGAACCACCCTTGGTAGGTAATTGACTGTATAACATTCTTTCACTTCATCTTGTTGATTGATGTTCATCCTGGAGATTGGGACTTGAAGAAAAGCCATTGCTTATAGAAGACTGATGATCAAAGCCCTTGCCTGAAGGCCATGAAGATGGAGATTGATGCTTGTTGAAGCCTGTAACTGATTGGAGATTACTTGAAGCCAGATGTTGATTCAGAGCTGCTGATGCTGTTTCTTTTGCTGTATTTCATTGCTGATGTATTGATTGATTTTCTGGGTTGTATTGTTTGCTGTTTACCCTGCTGGGTTGAAAGTGAAGTCTGTTCACTTTTGCCTATTGTTTTCTAGGTTCGAGGTTGAGTGGGACTCCCTTGCCTCGCTTGTACTGTTGCATCCATGCATTTTACTGCTTTATTGTATATCTGCTATTGTTTCTGTTTCCGTCTATTCCCTTAGGACCTCTGTTTCTCTCTGTGCAGGAGAGGAGCACGATAGACATTAGGTCTTAACCCATGCATGATAACATTAGGTTAGTTTGTTTCCCTTCGCAACCGTAGGTTAGAGTTCTGTCTCTTTCTTTCTCAAAACAAACAGAAAAACACATAAAGATTTCAAACACAATAAAAGACACTTCTTTCGTAAAAGAACGGGAACTCATCAAGCCGTCATTTTTGTCCGCCGGGACTGCTAATCAAGAAAACCTTTTTCAGAAAGAATAAAATCAACCAAGACAAGCCTGTGTCTTCCGTGGCCCGAACTACGTTTGCTCTGATCTTTCATGCCGTGTGAAAGTACGTAGGCATAGGATGCGATATCCTAGCGAGCGACCTTCCCTTCCTTTCCCGTAGGTAGGCGAACTACGTTGACTCTGATTTCTCGTTCCAGGCGGGAATACGTAGGCATAAAGTGCGATATTTTGCCGAGTCATTTTTATTTTCATTTTATTTTCTTTTTAACCCCTGACCTTTAGAGTAGATAGAATAACAATCCATACCCGAAAACAAGCGTGGATCCCGTCGAGTACGACGGACGTGAGGGGTGCTAATACCTTCCCCTTGCGTAACCGACTCCCGAACCCAGGTTTTGGTTGCGATGACCATACCTTTCCCGTGTTGTGCGAGGTTTACTCTGAGCGTTTCCTTTCCCTCCCGTGGGATAAATAACGCACGGTGGCGACTCTTCTGTTCAGCCGGCGCCGATTTTCGCAGTAGCGACAGCTGGCGACTCTGCTGGGGATCCAACGTCCCCTGGCTGCTAAGGACTGCGAGGGTTCTTATGCATTTGGGATCCAACCTCCCTTAAGAGAGTCAATCCTAACGCTTGTTTTCCCGTCGAGGATTTTGTATGGATTTATATTTCTGACCTTTATTTTCAGCATTATATATATTGTTTATTATTGCTGTATTGGGGTGTGACGGGTGTTCTGATATTGGGTGAGAAGCCGGACCTGGGCTTGAGTGCACCTAGAATTAGAGTAGAAAGTAGTGGGCGCGTGCCGGCTTTGCTTGCATTAGTGTCTCATGAAATCTACACTCGGACGAGGTTCTTCTGGTTGGCTTCTTTTTCTACCCTTTGGGTCGAAGGGGTTGTTGGTCAGCTGAATTGTCGACTCCGGGAACCGATCATTTGGAAGTTGGCTAAGTGAGGCCTCTTCAGGATTTGATGATGCCACTCCTTCTGGGAATCGTATCATCAACCCTGAAAGTCTGTGACGCCGACGACCGCATAGGATGCCGTACCTTTGTCAGTTACTAGGACATCCACCTGTGAGAGGGGTTTGGGGTTATGCAGGTAACTAGACCTTCAGATACCAGTTATTTCTTGATCAGAGATCCTGGGTATTTATGGAGAGTTAGGAGGTCTGTCAGAGACCAGTTGAGAGTCTTGAGGTCTGTCAGAGACCAGTTGGAGTTATGGTTTGAGATCTGTCAGAGACCATTGTTGAAGCTTCGTTTTAGGTCTATCTGAGACCAGGGTTTGAGGACTTCTGGATGGTCTATCTGAGACCTTTCTTGATTGGGTTCAGGCTATTCAGCTACAGCTTTGGTCCCTGTTGCATGTTACTTGCATTGCATTGCCTGCATATCCATTACCATTTGCATTTCACTAACGTGTGTCTGTGCTGCAGGTGCATTTGCATTTCCCTAGTTCTAGTGCCCAGGCTTCTGAGTATTGACTATGGCTGGTTTGAGGAAAACAGTTGCGTATAAGCTGCCTTCACCTGATATTACTTCTTTGCTTGGTCTGATATCTCTTGCCGATGAGGAGGTTAGGAGAAGCTTCAGAATGAGCCATGGGAGATTACTGAGATTAGTCTGTAAGCCCACTGCTGATGAGATGAACGGGCTATACACCTTGATGCAGTTCTATGACCCCGCATTGAGATGTTTTACTTTTGCTGACTTTATTCTAGGGCCTACCATTGAGGAGTAAGTGGAGTTTACTGAGCTTCCCGTGCAGAACAAGGTTCCCTTTATTCACTCTGCTGCTGAGCCCAAGTTGGAGGAGTTAGCCAAAGCCTTGCATATGAACGCTGCTGAACTGTTATTGACTTCTTGGCTCGGGGTTCCCGGTTTCTCTCTAGATTTTCTGGTCGGCAAGGCCCAAGAGTACGCCAAGAACGGTTGTTGGGTGGTTTTCAATGCTATTTTGGCTTTATGCATCTATGGAATTGTGCTGTTTCCTAACTTGCCCAACTTTGTGGACCTGGACGCTTTCTATCTGTTTGCTGCAGGCAACCCAGTGCCAACGCTGATCGGAGACTTCTACCACTCATTGCACTACAAGAACGAAAACCGAAGGGGAAAAGTTGTTTACTGTTGTACTCCTCTATTGAATATGTGGTTCAAAAGTCATCTCCCCATGAAGGGACCATTTGTAGACAGTGCAACCTCAGCCAGTTGGTCAGAGCGCCTGATGAGGCTATATTCCGAAGATGTTGCGTGGTTTGATCGAGACCTGTTGGGATCTGAGCTCATCTTCAGTTGTTCTGGGTACCCTAATGTGCCGCTGATAGGAAGAAAAGGGTGTATCAATTACAACCCTTCTCTGTTCATTCGTCAGTTCGGATATGCGCTGAAGAGTCCACCGCAGGAGGAAGAAGTACAGGAATCTCTGTACTTCACAGGTGATGTGAAGGGGGAGTTATTAGCCAAGTTGCAACATGCCTGGACGCGTATTAACCGCAGAGGGAAGCCGTTGTTAGGAAAGAATGACTGTCAGGCCTATGCACCTTATAGAGTTTGGATTCAGGAGAGGGCTAGTCAGTTGAGGATGCCGTTTCCAGATGCACCAATTCTTGTTCCCGTTCCGGTAGCAGAGCCGACTACTGTTTCTAGAGAAGTCTATGAACAAGTTGTGAAGGAAAAAGAAGCCTTGATGAAGACTAACGAAGGGTTAGAGCAAGAGTTAGCCCAGGTACGCAGTGAGAAAAACAAGGCCGTATATGCTTTCCAACAACAAATCGAGCTGCTAAACAGGTTAGGGGCTGAGTTGACTGAGGAAAAGAAAAAGCGTGAACGTCTGGGGCAAGAGTTCAGAAGTTCCCATGACATGCTTGAATCCAAGAAGAAGGCGCTCGACGCAGCACACCGAGAGATATCTTCTTGCAATAAGACTTGGAATGCTACACTCACCAACAACAAGAAGAGGGAAGAAAAGCTGAAGCAGCAAATTTCCGACCTCGAGGAGAAGTTGAAGTCTAGCATCAAGAAGTGTGAGGAGGAAGTGATGACCCGGTATAGTGTCCAGCATGCACTGAACAAGGCAATCAAATCCAGAGATGAAGCAGTGTCTCAGAAGCGAAAGTTAGAAGATTGCTTCGGAGAAGCAACATGGGAAGAAACTGCTGAAGACGTACGCCGTGTCCTTAAGAGGAGAAACCAGCTTGTTGAAGGGCTGCTTGATCGACCAAGCCATCCGGAGACCAGGAAGTTGATAGAAGAGTACCAGACTTTTGGGAGGATTTGATCATTTCACGTAGTAACTTGTATGCTTTATTTGCATAGTGCTGACCATCACCAGGATTGTTGGTCGAGGTCATGCCTTCTTTGTACTCTCAGTGATATTGTATCCTGGGCTTATTGATTCTCCCTGCAATATATGAGGCTTTCTATGATTCAGCTCCGATATTCCTATTGTCAACACTGTTACTGCACCGGCACCTTCGCACTAGAACTGGGGGAATGAACTTCCCTAAGGCACAGACACACATTGCATTGCATTCATATTCATGTTGCATTACAGGTAATCTTTGAATAGTGTCTTATTTCCTGCTTTTATCAGGTACTTAACAGGATTGCAGATCAGCATCCGCACCGCTATTCTACCCGCTCCAATTGTCGAAAAATCATGGACCAAATGCAGAACGAGATGCAAGATGTGCGCGAGAAGCTCGCCCTCTTCATGCAGACCATGGAAGCTATAGCGAAAGGGCAGGAGAATTTGCAGGCCATGGTCCAGCCTCTGTTGGCCCGAAACGCTGGTCATGGTAATGAAGATCATCAGTCTGTCCGGGTCGATACTGCTCATGGAGACGGTACTCCCACGCCAGTGGCTCCGCCTGTAATCAATACACCTGCTGTTAATGTCAACAACGCTACCGCTGCTGTGAATGGTAACGTTGGAGTGGGGAATGAGACTGTCGTCCTTAATGCTGGGCTGGGTGATGTCAATTTGGGAGATAATCTAGGAGGCAATGGCTTTGTCAATACTGGGTTCGGATTCAACGATCAGGGATTCGATAACACTGGGAAGTATGGCTTTAATGCTCAAGGCTTTGGGCAAGATGGTTATGGTATGGTCAATCAGGGTTACGGAGGCTTTGGAAACGGAAACGGTACTGGATTTATGGCTTTCGGTCCTGCTGGAGGTGTTCAAGGGTACGGCAACAGAGGCCGAGGTCCGGGGATGAATCAGATCAGAACTGGACGTAATAATGGATACGATGGGTACGGGGCTGGAAACGGTATGTGGCAAGAAGATCAGCAGGAAGACGCCTTCTCCGGAGGGGGTTTTGAGGGGCCGATGGATGATTCCCAAAAGATTAGAATGCTGGAAGAGCAGATGAAGGGAGTCCTAAATCAAAGTGCTGTGGGATTGGACATGGCAACCATGGGTCTGGTACCTGGTTTGAGGGTGCCAATTAAATTCAAAGCTCCTGCGTTCGATAAGTATAAAGGAGACACATGTCCGAAAGTACATGTACGAGCTTATTACAGAAAGATGTCTGCATACTCAACTGATGAAAGAATGCTAATGCATTTCTTTCAGGATAGTCTGTCGGGCCCTTCCCTAGAGTGGTACATGGGGTTGGAGCCAACTGATATCAAGACGTGGAAGCAATTAGCAGAGGCATTTGTAGCCCACTACAAGTATAACAGCGACCTGGCGCCCAATCGGGTCCAGTTGGCCGGGCTTTCGCAAAAGAAGGGGGAGAGTTTTAAAGAGTACGCGCAAAGGTGGCGCGATATGGCTGCCAGGGTCCGTCCTCCTGTAGAAGATAAGGAAATGAATGACATGTTTGTCGGCACATTCACAGGGCTGTTTCATGATATGCTGTTTCATACGTCTCTGGCTAGTTTTTCAGACCTGATTCTAATGGGAGAAAAGATTGAACGTAACATTAAGCAAGGAAAGTTCCAAGTCGAG
This sequence comes from Lathyrus sativus, assembly GCA_963859935.3. Taxonomy (NCBI): domain Eukaryota; kingdom Viridiplantae; phylum Streptophyta; class Magnoliopsida; order Fabales; family Fabaceae; genus Lathyrus; species Lathyrus sativus. The sequence goes on along the minus strand of OZ012739.1, from coordinate 74,812,693 downwards.
GAATCAACTGCATCTGGCAGTAATAGGAAAGCTTATGGTGGGCGCCGTCAGGGCGAGGCAAGCGCAGTATTTGGAGGCCGAGGCCGGGGCCGAGGCAGGGGACGAGGTCAATATCGTCAGCCGCAGCAGGTGGCGAGTGTTACTATTCCCTATCAGCAACAACAACCGGTTCAGCAGCAGCAGCCTCAGCAAGGGGCACAGCAGGCTCAACGAAGATTCCAGGGTAGTAAACCGAGAAGAGTGTTTGAGAAGCCTCCCTCAACATATGCCGATTTGTTGCAGACATTGTTGGGATTGAATCTGGTAGAGAAAAGAACTCTGGAACCAATAACGGGAGCTCCCCCGTTCGGCTACGATGCAAACAGACACTGCGAGTTTCATTCCGGAGCCCCGGGTCACGATATAGAAGGTTGCCATGCTTTTAAGCACGTTGTGCAGGATCTTTTAGACAACAAGACTATCAATTTCGGAACGGCAGGTCCGAATATAGTCCAGAAACCCATGCCTAATCATGGGGCAAACGCCATTCTGACTGAGGAGGGCCTGAATCTTATTATGAATGTTGAAGATTTAAAGACGCCGCTGAGCAAGATAAAGAGCCGACTGTTACAAGGAGGTGTCTACCCAGGATGTAACGAGTATTGCTTAGACTGTTGGACCCTAGCTGGGGGGTGTGAGGATTTGAAGAAAGGCATTCAGGCTTTAATTGATGAGGGCATATTGCAGTTTGATCGAGCGGCAACTGACGAGCCTGCAGGGGCAGTAGTGGGTAATCAGAGTGATGTGGCCACGGTAACGATTCCTCGGAAGACGATCACTATTGCAGCACCAGCTCAGCGACCACCGATCACCATAACTAAGGCCGGGCCAATCCCGTACGAGAACACGAAAGCAGTCCCATGGTCATATGTGTTAGAGGTGTATTGTGACGGGATAAGAATTGATGTTAACAAGCAGCCAGCGGAGATTGTGGATAATGTTGTTGGTTCAGGAGGCATGACAAGGAGTGGCAGGATCTTTATATCTCCTGAAGTGGAGGCTGAAAGACTAGCGAAAGGAAAAGGGAAAGCGGTTGAAAATGTTCCGGTACAAGCAAGTGAAAAAGAAGCAGCATCGAAGGATGTAGAAGAGTTCATGCGCTTAATTCGAAAAAGTGATTATAAGATTGTGGAGCATCTGCAGCAGACACCGTCCAAAATATCTATCCTATCATTGCTGTTGTGTTCGGAAGCTCACAGAAATGCTTTGCTGAAAGTCCTGGACACTTCTTTTGTACCCCAAGACGTCTCCGTAAATCAGCTGGAAGGAGTGCTGGCACATGTGAATGCAGGCCACAACTTGGGTTTTACCGATTTTGACTTGACTCCGAAAGGGAGAGATCATAATATGGCATTACACGTATCTGTTGAGTGTAGAGGATCAGTAATGTCGCACGTATTGGTTGACACCGGATCATCTTTGAATGTGTTGCCCAAGAAGGCGATGATGAAGCTGGATGTTCGAGGGATTTTGTGTACACCCAGTGATTTGGTAGTCAGAGCATTTGACGGCACGCGGAGAACAGTCTTCGGATCGATTACCTTGCCTCTGCAGGTGGGGCCGGAAGTGTTTGCAACGGAGTTTTATATCATGGATATACAGCCTGCGTATAGCTGCTTGCTTGGAAGACCCTGGATTCATGGGGCAGGGGCCGTCACGTCCACCCTGCATCAGAAGTTAAAATATATGGTCGGAGACAGCGTAGTCACCGTGTGTGGGGAAGAGGACATCCTGGTCAGCCATCTATCGTCATTTAAATATGTGGAAGTCGACAGAGAGATCCACGAGACACCCTGCCAGGCATTTGAAGGGTTGCGCATCAAGGACAAAGGTCCTGGGCCGAGCAAAGTGCCAGAAATAGCCGTCTCATCGTATAAGGAAGCTCAAGCTCTAGTGGAAGCAGGAGAAGCCAAGGGCTGGGGCAAAGTGCTGGACATTCCTGTGAAGATGGACCGGTTCGGACTGGGGTACCAACCGTCGTCATCAGCTCCTTCCGTGAGAGCCCCCCGTTTCAGAAAGCCAATTACCATCTCTGCCAGTGGAGTATGTCGTGAAACTGTCAATGCTGCTTCAGAGTCCGATGAAGGAGACAGCGACTGTGATATGGATGCCTGGATTCAGCCAAGCACGCCAGGACAAGGACTGTGCAACTGGTCTATTCAGGAGCTTGTTCCTGTGACTTTTAAACAGTAATGCTTTGCTTTATTAATTGTTGAATGATCTGATGTCTTGCACGGGGCATCAGGATTTGCTTAGGGCTGTGTTGTTATAAACATTGCGCGTTAATCATTAAGTAAATGGCGTTTTTCATGTGCAAATACTGTAATCCCTGTCTTTCTTGTTTTGTATTTTTCAATAAAATGGCAACGGGGTTATTCGTTTTATACGCATTTTGAAGCACTTAACCATTCCTTTTGCAGGATAACATTTTCAGATGACATCCTTGAACCACCTATGACTCGTCCCGACTTTGAGCACCCGGTGTTTCAGGCTGAAGAAGAGGTTGTCGAAGATAGCGACGTTCCTGAAGAACTGTCTTGGTTAGTAAAGCAAGAGGAAAGAGCCATTCTGCCTCACGACGAGGTCATCGAAATTATCAATTTGGGGTCGGAAGGGGTTGAGAAAAACATTCGTATCGGAGCCGCGCTGCAGGATGATATCAAGCGGAGACTGGTTGAAATGCTCCAAGAGTATAGTGATGTATTCGCTTGGTCGTATGAGGATATGCCCGGGCTCGATACAGATATGGTCGTGCATCGCCTGCCACTGAAAGAAGATTGCCCGCCGGTCAAACAAAAGCTTCGCAGAACTCGACCAGATATGGCAATGAAGATCAAAGAGGAGGTGCAGAAACAGTGGGACGCTGGTTTCCTGGCTGTGACGAAGTATCCTTCATGGGTTGCCAACATCGTACCAGTGCCAAAGAAAGATGGCAAGGTTCGGATGTGCGTGGATTATAGAGATTTGAATAAAGCAAGCCCAAAAGACGATTTTCCACTTCCTCACATTGACGTGTTAGTTGATAATACTGCTCAATACTCCGTATTCTCCTTTATGGATGGCTTTTCAGGCTATAATCAAATTAAAATGGCGCCAGAGGATATGGAGAAGACTACTTTTATAACACCTTGGGGAACATTTTGCTACAAAGTGATGCCCTTTGGTTTGAAGAATGCTGGGGCAACATATCAGCGTGCGATGACGACTCTTTTCCACGACATGATGCATAAAGAGATCGAAGTTTATGTTGACGATATGATTGCCAAATCCCAGACGGAGGAAGAGCATCTGGTGAATCTGCTGAAGTTGTTTAAAAGACTTAGGAAGTTCAGGCTGAGGCTGAACCCTAATAAATGCACCTTCGGGGTGAGATCGGGTAAACTGCTGGGGTTTATCGTAAGCGAAAGAGGAATAGAGGTCGATCCTGCTAAAATAAAAGCGATTCAAGAAATGCCGACGCCTAAAACAGAGAAAGAGGTGCGCGGGTTTTTAGGGAGGTTGAACTACATCGCCCGGTTCATATCTCACCTAACGACCACGTGTGAACCATTATTCAAGCTGTTGAAGAAAGATCAAGCTGTGACGTGGAACGAAAATTGTCAAAAGGCGTTCGATAAAATAAAGAAGTATCTGCAGGAGCCTCCTGTTCTGATACCCCCAGTGGCAGGGAGACCCTTGATAATGTATTTGACGGTTCTTGAGGGAAGCATGGGTTATGTTCTCGGTCAACACGACGAGACGGGGAGGAAAGAGCATGCGATCTATTACCTGAGTAAGAAATTTACAGACTGTGAATCTCGATACTCAATGCTGGAGAAAACTTGTTGCGCGCTAGCCTGGGCCGCCAAGCGTTTGAGGCAGTACATGCTGAATCATACAACCATGCTCATCTCGAAGATGGATCCTATCAAATATGTATTCGAAAAGCAAGCGTTGTCGGGTAGAATTGCCCGTTGGCAGATGGTCTTGACTGAATACGACATTCAATACGTCTCGCAAAAGGCTATAAAGGGGAGTGTGCTGTCTGAGTATCTGGCGGAGCAGCCTATTGAAGAGTACCAATCGATGAGGTTTGATTTTCCTGACGAGGATATCATGTACCTAAAGATGAAAGATTGTGAAGAACCGTTGCCAGACGAGGGACCAGAGTTGAGTTCCAAATGGAAGATGATATTTGACGGAGCTGTGAATGCTTACGGTAGCGGAATAGGGGCAATCATCACCACGCCACACAGGTCGCACATCCCGTTTACTGCCCGATTGACCTTTGCCGTTACCAATAATGAGGCCGAATACGAAGCTTGTATAATGGGGCTTGAAGAAGCCATTGATTTGCGAATCAAACATCTAGATGTGTACGGAGACTCAGCTCTGGTAGTGAATCAGATAAAAGGGGAATGGGAGACACGGCAGCCTAATTTGATACATTACATGAATTATGCAAGGAGGTTGTTGCCTTTCTTCGACAAGGTTGAATTGCATCACGTACCGCGGGCAGAAAATCAAATGGCTGACGCCCTTGCCACTTTGTCTTCCATGTACAAGGTCAACTTCTGGAACGAAGCTCCCCAAATCACTATCTCTCGGTTGGACAGGCCAGCTTATGTATTTGCTATTGATGAAGCATCTGATGACAAACCGTGGTATTTCGATATCCTTAATTTCCTGAAGAATAAAGAGTATCCGGCTGGGGCATCCAGTCAAGATCAGAAGACTCTCAGGAGATTAGCGGGCAATTTCTACTTGAATCCGGATGGCGTCTTGTACAGAAGAAACCACGATTTGGTATTGTTGCGTTGTGTAGACGAGAAAGAGGCAAAGCTTCTCATGGAGGAAATTCACGAAGGTACCTTTGGTACGCATGCTGGTGGGCATGCTATGACGAGAAAGCTACTGAGGGCAGGTTATTTTTGGCTGACGATGGAAACTGATTGTTTCAAGTTCGCGAGGAAGTGCCACAAGTGCCAAATCTATGCTGACAAGATACACGTGCCTCCGAGTCCTCTAAATGTGATGTCATCTCCATGGCCATTCTCGATGTGGGGAATCGATATGATTGGAAAGATCGAGCCGACGGCTTCTAATGGGCACCGGTTCATCCTAGTAGCCATCGATTATTTCACCAAGTGGGTGGAAGCAGCGTCTTACGCGAATGTAACGAAGCAAGTGGTGGCCAGATTCATCAAAAGAGATATCATTTGCCGATATGGGATTCCCGAGCGGATAATCACGGATAATGGTTCAAATCTGAACAACAAAATGATGAAGGAGCTCTGTCAGAATTTCAAGATCGAACATCACAACTCCTCTCCTTACCGACCCAAGATGAATGGCGCTGTTGAGGCGGCCAATAAAAATATCAAGAAAATTGTTCAGAAGATGGTGGTGACCTATAAGGATTGGCATGAAATGCTACCTTTTGCTTTGCACGGTTATCGTACGACGGTACGCACATCAACCGGGGCAACTCCGTTCTCGTTGGTATACGGAATGGAAGCGGTATTACCATTGGAAGTTGAGATCCCTTCTCTGAGGGTATTGCGAGACGTTCAGCTGGACGAGGCAGAATGGGTAACGAATAGATTGAACCAACTGAGCTTAATGGACGAGAAGAGGCTAGCTTCCCTAGCATACGGTCGTTTGTACCAGAGCCGAATGAAGAAAGCGTACGACAAGAAGATACATCCGCGAAGCTTTCAGACGGGCGACCTTGTGCTGAAGAGGATCCTCCCGCCGCAAGCAGATCACAGGGGCAAGTGGACCCCCAACTACGAAGGGCCATACGTTGTCAGTAAGGTCTTCTCAGGAGGAGCGTTGTTGTTGTCCACCATGGACGGAGAAGACTTCACGTCGCCTGTGAATTCGGACGCAGTTAAAAAATACTTTGCTTAGAATAGACCCGCTGGACAGAAAAAGAGAGTCCAGGCAAAAATGGGGCATCCTGGCGAACCAAAAACAGAATGAAAGGTTCGGGCAAAAGTTAGGGATAAAATTGAAAAAATGTACACCCGCGAAGTTGAAAACCTACACTGGGCGGCTTCGGCAAAAAAGGGTATCCCGGTGAACTGAAAACCCGTAAAGGGCGGTTCACGCAAAAGTTAGGGATTTGAAAAGCAAATGACTGCGATCCGAATTCAATGAGCATCAATGCGGGAGAATATGTTTAAGGAGCCAGTTATCGGATACAATCTCTTCAGAAGTGGGGATACCGGGAAAGCATTAGAGTCGGATGAGTCATAAGAGGATCATTTCGTGGTGTTCATCTGCATCCCGTTGCCGACATGTGTACAAAATTTAATTTGTCAAAATATTCATGCTTCTTGTGCATACTTATGTATTTGCTTTGCGTAGCTTCCTCATTCCAGGAGTTACATCCCATGTATAAAACTCCGCCCATTCAGGGGCCCGATCAATAAAATATGTTATTCAGTACTTGATGCTGGTTCTTTACTGTTTTGTGCATGATAAAACGCCTAAGTTTAGTGAAGCTAGCATGAGTATAACATCACTGGCCCTTGCCAACAATTGTTAAAGCTTTGAATTAACTGAGTGTAACGTCACTAACTTGAATTGATTTGATTGCATAGGCTTGTCGTGTCTTGTTTGTGTTGTTGCAGGTTTCATAACCATATGAGGAATACAATCAAAAGATTGCGATAACGAAAGACTTAATCCTCACGCAGGTCATGCAGGTTCTTCCTGAAGAAGGATAGAACTCTCCAGCTAGCCGTAGCTTATCCAAAGGACGTGCTCCAGAAAAGTTATTCGTCCTCAATAGAGTTTGGCGATTCCAAGATCGTAAGGCTGTATTCAGACAGGTTCATCTTTCCCCGCAGGGTGATGCACTCTCCCCCAGCGGAGTCAGTGGATTTTCCCCAAGAGAATCATCCCATCCCCAGCGGAATTCTCTTTGCAAGTGTTTTCATTCCTTCCAGTGGAACTCGAGGATTAAGCCTCCCCCAAGCAGAGTTGATGGTGGGTCCTGTCATTTATTTTGTCATAGATACTGTGTAATACCAATTCACTCTCCAGCAGAAAGTCCGATCGTACTATGCACATCCGCTACTCCCCAGCAAAGTTATATTCCCCAGCAGGGGGTTACCTCAATAGGGTGTTTGGTTTGAGTTCCCAATTTCCCAGCAGGGTTGACTTCACCCTTTCAGCATTTACTTTGCTGGAATAATTCTGTAGCACCTGGCTATCCCCAGCAGAGTTGGCATTATCTTTAGCATTTATTTTGCTGAAGCAGTTTCTGTACTCTAGCAGTTCAGGTGGAGAGAACTCTTGCTCAAATGAATTACCAAATGTTCAAGATCTCGGCATGAGACATCCAATGATAATGTCAGTTTCGGCAGTATTCCCCACAGAGTTACCAGGATAAGTTTCTCTTTTGTCATCAGGGGTTCCATGAATCAGAATTTCAGAGGCCACCGCCGGTTATCAGAACAGGCGTCCGGTAGTTTGGTTTCCAGATATCCCCAGTAGAGTCCATCTCAAAGTCGCTGTCACGTCAGTGCTAAGAAGTTTGTGGGTGAGGATCATTGGAGAACTAAGTCCTGACGCGGACAATTTACTCCTAGATTGACAGGATTTCTTCAGAAGTGGGCGTCCTAACGTGGACAGGTTTATTTCCCCGGATTGGTGAGGTGTGTTAGTCCTAACGTGGGCAGATTCGGGTTATCGAAATTAGTGGAATGGGAGGTCATGACGTTGACAAAAGTGATTACTCTTTGTGTTGGTGCCCTGACGTGGACAGATCAGACAAGCGTGTGAGTCCTTACGTGGACAAGTCTTATTTCCTCAGCGGGTCTAAGACGCCTGAGTCCTAACGTGGACAAATCAAGACGAGATCAGTGTCCTGACGTGGACAAATCAAAGAAATTATTATTCCTAACGTGGAGAAGTGGGTCCTAACGTGGACGATGTAGTCCTTACGCGGACATATCAGAAGAGGATTCCTTACGTGGAAAAATCAAAGAGATGATTCCTGACGTGGAAAGAGGGGAGTCCTTACGTGGACAGATTAAGATGGCATTCCTTACGTGGAAAAATGTAGTCCTGACGCGGACAAATCGGAAGGAATTGGTTGCCTTATGTGGAAAAGTTATGTTTCCTTGCGTGGAAAACGGATAGCATTCCTTACGTGGAAAGAGGCTTGTATTCCTGACGTGGAAAGAAAGAGTGTATCCCTGACATGGAAGGGGTTTAGTTCTGATGTGGACAGACTCAAAAGAAGGTTTATTCCTTACGTGGGAAAAGTTGAGTCCTGACGTGGACAGGTTCAGAACCAAAGTTGAATTCCTTACGTGGAAAGATTGGAGTCCTGACGCGGACATGTCAAGTGGTATTGGAGTCCTTACGTGGACAGATTGATATAGTTCTCCTTATGTGGAAAGAGGTTTGTATTCCTGACGTGGAAAGATGAAAGGGTTAGTCCTGCCGTGGACAGATACAGAAGAAATGATTCCTAACGTGGACAGGTGTTACTCCTAACGTGGAAGAGTTTTATTCCTAACGTGGACGATTCAGTTTATGGAAATGCAGACGAGTTATCCCCAGCGGAGTTGCCGAGACTTTTTTGGGTTAACAGCAAGTGGAGTCCTAACGTGGACAGGTTTTAGTTGAGATTTCTTCGTATTGATGACAGACAGAGTCCTAACTTGGACAAGCAAGCAATCTGTTATGACAGAATCCTCTTCAGAACGATGAAGACAATCCCCAGCACGGTCGCACGAGATCAGTGGGTTGCCGTAACAGTTAAATTCAGCTGATGAATGTCGTTCCCCAAACAGTGGCGCAGTTTATTTCTGCGGTTGGCAAATTTCTGGGTTCCTAGTATTCAACCGTCTCGTACCGCGAATGTCTGAAGGCTCCGGGCTCTTCACCCAATCGGGTCCAAGCCGCTTGAATAGGGGCAGCTGTTGCACCCTAAAATTTGCCCAACCTTATTCACTTGGTTTATGTTTCAATGTCATTAGCATTTGCATATAGAGTCATGTGCATAGTCTAATCATCTGCATAGCATAAGCATAGCAAGTCATACAACAGGGGGACCAATCATTATTCTCATCTCTAGAAGCCTATCAAGAGGTTATTATCCTAATTCCATCTCATTCAAGTCATCAGAAAAGAATTTGAGAGCAGAGAGTTCAGCAGATCAAGCCTTGAGTCTATCTCCCATCTGAGGGTATCTGAGGGTCAACAAGGGAACTATGAGAGTATGGGGAGTATCTAGACATCATGAGAGGTTTAGAAAGTCATTTGGGGAAGAAAACAAGTTGTTGAGGTGATCACAAGAATTGCAGTTGAAGACAGTCAACTAGGGTTTCATATGGGTCAACCCTAGGTCAACCCTAGGTCAATTGACTGATTTAAGGGGCATTCCAGTCTAGTGGAGAGATGTGGGGTTCATCATTGGACATATAAAGAAGGATATGGAGATATGCCAAGAGGAATTCAAGAGAAATCAAGGAGAAGAGGAGCTTCTAAATTAGGGTTTCTGTGTAAAATCCCCTAGTTTAGGTCAAATTTCCAAGCAAGATAAGTCAAAATGCTAGCTTCAAATGGATCCTTGGCCAACATGAAACTTGTAGAGGATCTCAAGACCTTTAATTTGAGTGGTGGAAGACATCAAGGAGATTTATAGAACTCAAGTTATGGTCCTTGCAAGTTACAGGTCATTTGAGGTATCTGAAATTTTGTCTGTGAAAGTGACTTGACTTCCAAGCTAGTTTTACCCCTCAAGGAGATTTCAAATGAATTTCTGGCCAACATAAGAATTGTTCCTCATTGTCTTAGCTTTCTATAATGGTATAGCATGCCCTCATATGATGTGTGGAGCTCAACTTATGGTCTTGGCAAGCAAAGGGTATTTTGGTCATTTGTGAATTACAGGTCATTTTAACCTATGTCCAAAACTCATACAAGGAGGCCTCAAATGGAAAAACTTACAACATCAAACTTTCTCCAAATGACATTTTGAGTCTAGAAAGAAGGTCACAAATTGTTGGAAAAGCTCATAACATGAAGTTGCATGATTGGTCAAATTTGAACTAAAATGGCTTATAACCTAAATAAAGTCAAAGTGAAAAATGGTTTGAGAGATTTATAAGTCCAAATGGAGACTTCCAATATATGATTTTGGGTCCAAAAGACATTTCAAAGACAATGGTTCAAGTACTTTTTTGAGTTTAGAAGGAAAAAGAAAAGTTATTTATGGTTACTTGCATTTGAAGAAACATAACCAAAATGGATTCAATTTGGAATGCAAGGGAAGTTGCAAGATGGTTCTAGAAGATTCATTTGAGCACTATATATTCATGAAATCAGAATTGAGCAAGGGTTGGATTCATTTTTCACCAAAAATTTCCCAAAGTTCTCTCATTCTCCAAGTTGCAAGTTCACTTCAATCTCACAAATTCAGCATCAATTCTCATCAACATTGATCCTCCTGCATTTCACCATCATCATGGATCAGAATTGAATCAAAGATTTGGTGGATATTGATCATTTTCGTGCACTTCCATCAAGAACACACAAAGTGCAATTTCAAGTGGAGATCAAGATTCAAGGCAAGATTCATCGAGGTTTTGCAAACAGAATCAAGCACAGCACTGGTGGATCAAGATCCAAGCATCAAAAGCCTCAGATCCACGAGTTCCATCAGCATCTCCAAGCTTTTGCATCAGGTGCATTTTCTCTGCCATTGCTTGATTTAGTTAGTTTAGCATAGTTTTATTAGTTTAGATGTGATCTAGGTTGTTAGTAGAACGATTAGGATGAGTTTGGTGCTGTTTAGTGATAATCCATGACAGGTGCTTGAAACTGTTAGGATTTAGAACTCATAGCATAGTACATTATAATGTTAGTTTGATAGATTAGAATAATCACCATTAGGCATAGAGTAGATTAGTACAGGTTTGAGTGAGAATCTTGATGATGCATCCCAGAGTATTTTCATGGAGTCAAGATTTGTCTCGATCGGTTTGAATGATTCATTGGGATTTAGAATGAACTATGACCATAGGCTTGTAGAGGGAGAAATTCTGAATGATTTTCATGTTTGGATCGAGTTGAACCGTGGCCTGTAGAAGGAGAACAGAGAGCTTGAACATGATACGTGCATGGTATTTCATGGAAGTTGAAACCCTAGCATAGATCCAAGGTTGAAGACGAAATCCTGATCGTCCATCGCGTGCAAGACCTTTGACCAAAGAAGCAATCCTGCGGCTCTCATTTAAAACAGAATTTTGGAGGGAGAGAATAGAAGCCAAAACGCACCGTTTCATTTAATGAAACGGGCGGGCTTAGTGTGTGTTTCGCTAGTCACACCCCCCAATACTGAGCCCACTGTGATCTGAACGTGAATATCCTGCTATTCTCACCCCCTGCTTCCTCTTACTTTTTTTCTTTTATTTTCATTAATTCTGACTTGTTCTGGGCTTAATTCGAACTCGCTACCCACACCCCCACTGCCTGGCCCATCCAAGGATACAACTGGAGCGAATTGTTATTAGTACCCCCCCCCCTCTCATTTTAATTGATTTAGTTTTTTTAATTCATTTTAATTTTTACCAACTTTAAAAACCATATAAAATAGGAAATTAACTCTTTTTTAGTGGTTGTTTTTTCTATATTTTCTTGGTTCTGTGTAGAAAATTGTAAAAAAATAAAATTGCATTTTTATTTTTATTTGATATTTTTCCCATGTTTTCTAAATAAATGGCATTTTAAATAGTTTCATTTCATGCATGATTTTGTTAATTTTTGTTCTATTAGATGCTTTAATATTTTTCATCCATTCTTTTTAGGTTGTTTAGTTTAGACATTAAACTTGTAGATTCAATTTAGTTCCCATTTTTAGAAATTAATTTTAGGTGTTTAGTGTATGTGTGAACAACATGGATAAAACTAGGGTTTTAGGTGATGACTTAGGAGGCTTGATTCCTTTCCCTTAGGACTTAGGGTTGAATAGTTTAGCTATGGGACTATAGGGGCTATGGGTAGTTATTACATCCCCTTAGAAAAAGTCAGGATTCCCCTACTGCTATTAATGTTCTGTATATATCTGATTGACTGGTGTGGTGTGCCCTCTGGGGATTATTGCTTGCTTGCTTGGGTATTGGGATTGTCTGGGAACTTGGGAGAGCTGAAGACTTGAGGAGATGAAGACCATTGGAGATCCAGAGATTGAAGATCAACTGCCAGAGTTGGAGAGGAGGTTATTACTAGCAGCTGCTGAGGAGACTAGGGTTTAGGAGCTAGGCAGAGCTCTAGATTAGAAAGCTTGTTTCTCAAACATGGAATGCCTTGTCTGCATCCATCCTTTCCCCATGATTCAAAGTCTCTTTCAAATATCCACCTCCTTCCTTTGGAAGGATCAGTGAATGTATTTGAAAGATAGAACTTTTGAGGGAAAATTGTCCATATAATGTTAACAGTTGATGAACCACCCTTGGTAGGTAATTGACTGTATAAAATTCTTTCACTTCATCTTGTTGATTGATGTTCATCCTGGAGATTGGGACTTGAAGAAAAGCCATTGCTTATAGAAGACTGATGATCAAAGCCCTTGCCTGAAGGCCATGAAGATGGAGATTGATGCTTGTTGAAGCCTGTAACTGATTGGAGATTACTTGAAGCCAGATGTTGATTCAGAGCTGCTGATGCTGTTTCTTTTGCTGTATTTCATTGCTGATGTATTGATTGATTTTCTGGGTTGTATTGTTTGCTGTTTACCCTGCTGGGTTGAAAGTGAAGTCTGTTCACTTTTGCCTATTGTTTTCTAGGTTCGAGGTTGAGTGGGACTCCCTTGCCTCGCCTGTACTGTTGCATCCATGCATTTTACTGCTTTATTGTATATCTGCTATTGTTTCTGTTTCCGTCTATTCCCTTAGGACCTCTGTTTCTCTCTGTGCAGGAGAGGAGCACGATAGACATTAGGTCTTAACCCATGCATGATAACATTAGGTTAGTTTGTTTCCCTTCGCAACCGTAGGTTAGAGTTCTGTCTCTTTCTTTCTCAAAACAAACAGAAAAACACATAAAGATTTCAAACACAATAAAAGACACTTCTTTCGTAAAAGAACGGGAACTCATCAAGCCGTCATTTTTGTCCGCCGGGACTGCTAATCAAGAAAACCTTTTTCAGAAAGAATAAAATCAACCAAGACAAGCCTGTGTCTTCCGTGGCCCGAACTACGTTTGCTCTGATCTTTCATGCCGTGTGAAAGTACGTAGGCATAGGATGCGATATCCTAGCGAGCGACCTTCCCTTCCTTTCCCGTAGGTAGGCGAACTACGTTGACTCTGATTTCTCGTTCCAGGCGGGAATACGTAGGCATAAAGTGCGATATTTTGCCGAGTCATTTTTATTTTCATTTTATTTTCTTTTTAACCCCTGACCTTTAGAGTAGATAGAATAACAATCCATACCCGAAAACAAGCGTGGATCCCGTCGAGTACAACGGACGTGAGGGGTGCTAATACCTTCCCCTTGCGTAACCGACTCCCGAACCCAGGTTTTGGTTGCGATGACCATACCTTTCCCGTGTTGTGCGAGGTTTACTCTGAGCGTTTCCTTTCCCTCCCGTGGGATAAATAACGCACGGTGGCGACTCTTCTGTTCAGCCGGCGCCGATTTTCGCAGTAGCGACATTTATGTTTTATTTTGTTTTTATATTTTATTTTATTTTTGGCTTAATTTGATTTCCGCACTTATTTTTCAGCTTTAGCAGTCTGCACGGAGACGATCATAACTGGAGTTCCAGAAATCCTTTTGAGGCGTTCTAAAATTCGCCAGAAAGCTAAGAGAGAGAGCTACGACTTTCGTGTTGGAGTCGAAGTCAGATACGGAGCCCAAAATTCCAGAATTCCGTTTGAAGTTACTGCATTAGAATTTTATTTTAGTGTTGGGTCATGTATTGGGTCTGGGTAATGTTTTCGACCCAGTTGGGTTATGACCCGAATTTGCTTTCTTTTTAAAGGAAAAATACTCGTGTTACTGTTCACCTAGTTACATTTTCACGAAAAATACATTCGGAGCTTTGAGAGAACCGTGGAGAGCTAATTCCTTAGAGTCATTCTGCTGTAATCGCGTTCCAACGCTTTGAGGTTTTTACTTTATCAATCTAATTCGTTTCTCTTTAAACACTATTCTATGAATTGCTTTTGCTTAATCTGTTAGTTTATAGAATTGTTTTGATTAAATTCGTATGATTGCATCCTTAGCTTTTATTCGTCGTTACGTCGCTTTGTCGTTAATTCGCGTTTATAATTCGTGTTTGCTTAATTCACGAAAACTTAATCCGTTTGCTTAATTTGGAATATAGGACTGTTAATCTAGTTTATGTCTTTTGCGCTTGTTAATTGACATAGGAATCGAATAGAGATCGAAATCGCTTAGGAAATTGCTAAGGTAGAAACCCGTGATAAACCGGAACCGAAAACAGTAGATTGACTTATTTTGATAATCACTTATTTTAACCGCTTAATTGCATTTTCTTTATTTATCCGATCAGAAACCAAACCAACTCCCCCTCCATTTCGAATTTGGTAGATTAATCAAATAAAAGAATCCTTGAGACGATATCCGAGTTGAATTGTCGCTGTATTACGTTTTCATCAAAAACACTCGTTTTGATCCGCGAGCGACACCTGATCAATGAGCTAGGCCCTCCACGACGGAGAGATGGATTGGGCCGACCCCGTGTGATAAGCGGGACAGAGCAATATATATATATATATATATATATATATATATATATATATATATATATATATATATATATATATATATATATATATATATATATATATATATATATATATATATATATATATATATATATATATATATATATATATATATATATATATATATATATATATATATATATATATATATATATATATATATATATATATATATATATATATATATATATATATATATATATATATATATATATATATATATATATATATATATATATATATATATATATATATATATATATATATATATATATATATATATATATATATATATATATATATATATATATATATATATATATATATATATATATATATATATATATATATATATATATATATATATATATATATATATATATATATATATATATATATATATATAAGAATCTTAATCGGTTGAGTAAGTAAATAAAATAATTAATTATATTTAATAATTAATTATTTAATTGAATATGTGCTTAAATATAAGTGGATGTCAAGATAATCCATTTCGAAATAATGAGAATTCTAAATGATTATCATTCTATATATAGACTATGATCACAAATATATCATCCTATTAGAAGATTATCTCTTTTTATCCCCATTCGAAGAGTTTTCAAGACATTACGAGTAACGGTTGAGAAAAATCCACAAGCCAACCAGTGTCAAACACTTTTCTTTACACTTTTGTATTTTAGGATTATCGTTGTCATTGTCTAAAAATCTTTCTCATTATATTCGTTAAGGTATTCCTATAATCATTAATATCAAAATTTCATAGATCCCTAAGGTTTGTGTCAATGGGGAGACGCTTAAGCGCTCCCAGCGTGATGAGTGATCAGTGCATATTTATGCACTTTCTCCTATATTTTTACTTAGGAATTTCTTTACTTTATCTTGATTATTTTTATATTTTATTTTGTTTTTATATTTTATTTTATTTTTGGCTTAATTTGATTTCCGCACTTATTTTTCAGCTTTTGCAGTCTGCACGGAAACGATCATAACTGGAGTTCCGGAAATCCGTTTGAGGCGTTCTAAAAATCGCCGGAAGGCTAAGAAAGAGAGCTACGACTTTCGTGTTGGAGTCGAAGTCAGATTCGGAGCCCAAAATTCCAGAATTCCGTTTGAAGTTACTGCATTAGAATTTTATTTTAGTGTTGGGTCATGTATTGGGCATGGGTTATGTTTTCGACCCAGTTGGGTTATCACCCGAATTTGCTTTCTTTTTAAAGGAAAAATACTCGTGTTACTGTTCACCTAGTTACATTTTCACGAAAAATACATTCGGAGCTTTGAGAGAAGCATGGAGAGCTAATTCCTTAGAGTCATTCTGCTGTAATCGCGTTCCAACGCTTTGAGGTTTTTACTTTATCAATCTAATTCGTTTCTCTTTAAACACTATTCTATGAATTGCTTTTGCTTAATCTGTTAGTTTATAGAATTGTTTTGATTAAATTCGTATGATTGCATCCTTAGCTTTTATTCGTCGTTACGTCGCTTTGTCGTTAATTCGCGTTTATAATTCTTGTTTGCTTAATTCACGAAAACTTAATCCGTTTGCTTAATTTGGAATATAGGATTGTTAATCTAGTTTATGTCTTTTGCGCTTGTTAATTGACATAGGAATCGAATAGAGATCGAAATCGCTTAGGAAATTGGTAAGGTAGAAACCCGTGATAAGCCGGAACCGAAAACAGTAGATTGACTTATTTTGATAATCACTTATTTTAACCGCTTAATTGCATTTTCTTTATTTATCCGATCAGAAACCAAACCAACTCCCCCTCCATTTCGAATTTGGTAGATTAATCACATAAAAGAATCCTTGAGATGATATCCGAGTTGAATTGTCGCTGTATTACGTTTTCATCTAAAACACTCGTTTTGATCCGCGCGCGACAACTGATCAATGAGCTAGGCCCTCCACGACGGAGAGATGGATTGGGCCGACCCCGTGTGATGAGCGGGACAGAGCAATATATATATATATATATATATATATATATATATATATATATATATATATATATATATATATATATATATATATATATATATATATATATATATATATATATATATATATATATATATTTATATATATATATATATATATATATATATATATATATATATATATATATATATATATATATATATATATATATATATATATATATATATATAATATATATATATATATATATATATATATATATATATATATATATATATATATATATATATATATATATATAAGAATCTTAATCGGTTGAGTAAGTAAATAAAATAATTAATTATATTTAATAATTAATTATTTAATTGAATATGTGCTTAAATATAAGTGGATGTCAAGATAATCCATTTCGAAATAATGAGAATTCTAAATGATTATCATTCTATATATAGGCTATGATCTCAAATATATCCTCCTATAAGAAGATTATCTCTTTTTATCCCCATTCGAAGAGTTTTCAAGACATT
>OZ012739.1:74770883-74794907 GCA_963859935.3 Lathyrus sativus | reverse complement strand
GTTGGAGAAGAAACATATTGAATATGTTTACATCTAATTTACCATAATTCAATGTGAAAATGGTAAATATAAATAAATTTGAGCTTGATTATTTAATTTTATATTTTACCTATATTATATAAAATATATGTCATGGATTATAGCCTTTTAACTTCGTCTTTTTATGGTTAAAAACCTAAAATTTTGTGATGGAGTAGAAAAATAAAATATTATTAATTTTTTACATCTACTATAGTCTATTATAGTTTTTGCTCAGTGATAAAAAAAACTTAAAACTTTGGGATAGTGGAGAAAAATATTGAATATTTTTAGATGTAATATACCATAAGTCAAAGTGAATACGATGAATATAAACACTATTGGTCTTAATTATTTTATTTTAATTATTATGCATATGCATAAATTATGGGTCATTCATTTGTAGTCTCTTAACTTAGTTTCTTATAGGTGAAGAAACCAAAATTTTGGTGATGGAAAAGAAGAAAAACATAGAAATTTTTTACATCTATTATACCATAATAAAATGTGATTATGGTGAACAAAAATAACATTGAGATTGAATATTTAATTTTAGTGACTACCCATGTAGATATATATTATTTATCATTCGGTTATAGTCTCTTAACCTGTGACTTACAGACGAAGAAACATGAAATTTGGTGATGGAGAAGAAACATATTGAATATGTTTACATCTAATTTACCATAATTCAATGTGAAAATGGTAAATATAAATAAATTTGAGCTTGATTATTTAATTTTATATTTTACCTATATTATATAAAATATATGCCATGGATTATAGCCTTTTAACTTCGTTTTTTTATGGTGAAAAACCTAAAATTTTGTGATGGAGTAGAAAAATAAAATATTATTAATTTTTTACATCTACTATAGTCTATTATAGTTCTTGCTCTGTGATAAAAAAAACCTAAAACTTTGGGATAGTGAAGAAAAATATTGAATATTTTTAGATGTAATATACCATAAGTCAAAGTGAATACGATGAATATAAACACTATTGGTCTTGATTATTTTATTTTAATTATTATGCATATGCATAAATTATGGGACATTCGTTTGTAGTCTCTTAACTTAGTTTCTTATAGGTGAAGAAACCAAAATTTTGGTGATGGAAAAGAAGAAAAACATAGAAATTTTTTACATCTATTATACCATAATAAAATGTGATTATGGTGAACAAAAATAACATTGAGATTGAATATTTAATTTTAGTGACTACCCATGTAGATATATATTATTTATCATTCGGTTATAGTCTCTTAACCTGTGACTTACAGACGAAGAAACATGAAATTTGGTGATGGAGAAGAAACATATTGAATATGTTTACATCTAATTTACCATAATTCAATGTGAAAATGGTAAATATAAATAAATTTGAGCTTGATTATTTAATTTTATATTTTACCTATATTATATAAAATATATGTCATGGATTATTGCCTTTTAACTTCGTTTTTTTGTGGTGAAAAACCCAAAATTTTGTGATGGAGTAGGAAAATAAAATATAATTAATTTTTTACATCTATAATAGTCTATTATAGTTTTTGCTCAGTGATAAAAAAAACCTAAAACTTTGGGATAGGGAAGAAAAATATTGAATATTTTTAGATGTAATATACCATGAGCCAAAGTGAATACGATGAATATAAACACTATTGATCTTGATTATTTAATTTTAATTATTTTGCATATGCATAAATTATGGGACATTCGTTTGTAGTCTCTTAACTTAGTTTCTTATAGGTGAAGAAACCAAAATTTTGGTGATGGAAAAGAAGAAAAACATAGAAATTTTTTACATCTATTATACCATAAAAATATGTGATTATGGTGAACACAAATAACATTGAGATTGAATATTTAATTTTAGTGACTACCCATGTAGATATAATTTATTTGTCATTCGTTTATTGTCTTTTAACTCTGTGACTTACAGACGAAGAAACATGAAATTTGGTGTTGGAGAAGAAACATATTGAATATGTTTACATCTAATTTACCATAATTCAATGTGAAATGGTAAATATAAATAAATTTGAGCTTGATTATTTAATTTTATATTTTACCTATATTATATAAAATATATGTCATGGATTATAGCCTTTTAACTTCGTCTTTTTATGGTGAAAAACCTAAAATTTTGTGATGGAGTAGAAAAATAAAATATTATTAATTTTTTACATCTACTATAGTCTATTATAGTTTTTGCTCAGTGATAAAAAAAACTTAAAACTTTGGGATAGTGAAGAAAAATATTGAATATTTTTAGATGTAATATACCATTAGTCAAAGTGAAAACGACGAATATAAACACTATTGGTCTTGATTATTTTATTTTAATTATTATGCATATGCATAAATTATGGGTCATTCATTTGTAGTCTCTTAACTTAGTTTCTTATAGGTGAAGAAACCAAAATTTTGGTGATGGAAAAGAAGAAAAACATAGAAATTTTTTACATCTATTATACCATAATAAAATGTGATTATGGTGAACAAAAATAACATTGAGATTGAATATTTAATTTTAGTGACTACCGATGTAGATATATATTATTTATCATTCGGTTATAGTCTCTTAACCTGTGACTTACAGACGAAGAAACATGAAATTTGGTGATGGAGAAGAAACATATTGAATATGTTTACATCTAATTTACCATAATTCAATGTGAAAATGGTAAATATAAATAAATTTGAGCTTGATTATTTAATTTTATATTTTACCTATATTATATAAAATATATGTCATGGATTATTGCCTTTTAACTTCGTTTTTTTGTGGTGAAAAACCCAAAATTTTGTGATGGAGTAGGAAAATAAAATATAAGTAATTTTTTACATCTACTATAGTCTATTATAGTTTTTGCTCAGTGATAAAAAAAAACCTAAAACTTTGGGATAGTGAAGAAAAATATTGAATATTTTTAGATGTAATATACCATGAGCCAAACTGAATACGATGAATATAAACACTATTGATCTTGATTATTTAATTTTAATTATTATGCATATGCATAAATTATGGGACATTCGTTTGTAGTCTCTTAACTTAGTTTCTTATAGGTGAAGAAACTAAAATTTTGGTGATGGAAAAGAAGAAAAACATAGAAATTTTTTACATCTATTATACCATAAAAATATGTGATTATGGTGAACACAAATAACATTGAGATTGAATATTTAATTTTAGTGACTACCCATGTAGATATAATTTATTTGTCATTCGTTTATAGTCTTTTAACTCTGTGACTTACGGACGAGGAAACATGAAATTTGGTGTTGGAGAAGAAACATATTGAATATGTTTACATCTAATTTACCATAATTCAATGTGAAAATGGTAAATATAAATAAATTTGAGCTTGATTATTTAATTTTATATTTTACCTATATTATATAAAATATATGTCATGGATTATAGCCTTTTAACTTCGTCTTTTTATGGTGAAAAACCTAAAATTTTGTGATGGAGTAGAAAAATAAAATATTATTAATTTTTTACATCTACTATAGTCTATTATAGTTTTTGCTCAGTGATAAAAAAAACCTAAAACTTTGGGATAGTGAAGAAAAATATTGAATATTTTTAGATGTAATATACCATAAGTCAAAGTGAATACGATGAATATAAACACTATTGGTCTTGATTATTTTATTTTAATTATTATGCATATGCATAAATTATGGGTCATTCATTTGTAGTCTCTTAACTTAGTTTCTTATAGGTGAAGAAACCAAAATTTTGGTGATGGAAAAGAAGAAAAACATAGAAATTTTTTACATCTATTATACCATAATAAAATGTGATTATGGTGAACAAAAATAACATTGAGATTGAATATTTAATTTTAGTGACTACCGATGTAGATATATATTATTTATCATTCGGTTATAGTCTCTTAACCTGTGACTTACAGACGAAGAAACATGAAATTTGGTGATGGAGAAGAAACATATTGAATATGTTTACATCTAATTTACCATAATTCAATGTGAAAATGGTAAATATAAATAAATTTGAGCTTGATTATTTAATTTTATATTTTACCTATATTATATAAAATATATGTCATGGATTATTGCCTTTTAACTTCGTTTTTTTGTGGTGAAAAACCCAAAATTTTGTGATGGAGTAGGAAAATAAAATATAATTAATTTTTTACATCTACTATAGTCTATTATAGTTTTTGCTCAGTGATAAAAAAAACCTAAAACTTTGGGATAATGAAGAAAAATATTGAATATTTTTAGATGTAATATACCATGAGCCAAACTGAATACGATGAATATAAACACTATTCATCTTGATTATTTAACTTTAATTATTATGCATATGCATAAATTATGGGACATTCGTTTGTAGTCTCTTAACTTAGTTTCTTATAGGTGAAGAAACCAAAATTTTGGTGATGGAAAAGAAGAAAAACATAGAAATTTTTTACATCTATTATACCATAAAAATATGTGATTATGGTGAACACAAATAACATTGATATTGAATATTTAATTTTAGTGACTACCCATGTAGATATAATTTATTTGTCATTCGTTTATAGTCTTTTAACTCTGTGACTTACAGACGAGGAAACATGAAATTTGGTGTTGGAGAAGAAACATATTGAATATGTTTACATCTAATTTACCATAATTCAATGTGAAAATGGTAAATATAAATAAATTTGAGCTTGATTATTTAATTTTATATTTTACCTATATTATATAAAATATATGTCATGGATTATAGCCTTTTAACTTCGTCTTTTTATGGTGAAAAACCTAAAATTTTGTGATGGAGTAGAAAAATAAAATATTATTAATTTTTTACATCTACTATAGTCTATTATAGTTTTTGCTCAGTGATAAAAAAAACCTAAAACTTTGGGATAGTGAAGAAAAATATTGAATATTTTTAGATGTAATATACCATAAGTCAAAGTGAATACGACGAATATAAACACTATTGGTCTTGATTATTTTATTTTAATTATTATGCATATGCATAAATTATGGGTCATTCATTTGTAGTCTCTTAACTTAGTTTCTTATAGGTGAAGAAACCAAAATTTTGGTGATGGAAAAGAAGAAAAACATAGAAATTTTTTACATCTATTATACCATAATAAAATGTGATTATGGTGAACAAAAATAACATTGAGATTGAATATTTAATTTTAGTGACTACCGATGTAGATATATATTATTTATCATTCGGTTATAGTCTCTTAACCTGTGACTTACAGACGAAGAAACATGAAATTTGGTGATGGAGAAGAAACATATTGAATATGTTTACATCTAATTTACCATAATTCAATGTGAGAATGGTAAATATAAATAAATTTGAGCTTGATTATTTAATTTTATATTTTACCTATATTATATAAAATATATGTCATGGATTATTGCCTTTTAACTTCGTTTTTTTGTGGTGAAAAACCCAAAATTTTGTGATGGAGTAGGAAAATAAAATATAAGTAATTTTTTACATCTACTATAGTCTATTATAGTTTTTGCTCAGTGATAAAAAAAAACCTAAAACTTTGGGATAGTGAAGAAAAATATTGAATATTTTTAGATGTAATATACCATGAGCCAAACTGAATACGATGAATATAAACACTATTGATCTTGATTATTTAATTTTAATTATTATGCATATGCATAAATTATGGGACATTCGTTTGTAGTCTCTTAACTTAGTTTCTTATAGGTGAAGAAACCAAAATTTTGGTGATGGAAAAGAAGAAAAACATAGAAATTTTTTACATCTATTATACCATAAAAATATGTGATTATGGTGAACACAAATAACATTGAGATTGAATATTTAATTTTAGTGACTACCCATGTAGATATAATTTATTTGTCATTCGTTTATAGTCTTTTAACTCTGTGACTTACGGACGAGGAAACATGAAATTTGGTGTTGGAGAAGAAACATATTGAATATGTTTACATCTAATTTACCATAATTCAATGTGAAAATGGTAAATATAAATAAATTTGAGCTTGATTATTTAATTTTATATTTTACCTATATTATATAAAATATATGTCATGGATTATAGCCTTTTAACTTCGTCTTTTTATGGTGAAAAACCTAAAATTTTGTGATGGAGTAGAAAAATAAAATATTATTAATTTTTTACATCTACTATAGTCTATTATAGTTTTTGCTCAGTGATAAAAAAAACCTAAAACTTTGGGATAGTGAAGAAAAATATTGAATATTTTTAGATGTAATATACCATAAGTCAAAGTGAATACGACGAATATAAACACTATTGGTCTTGATTATTTTATTTTAATTATTATGCATATGCATAAATTATGGGTCATTCATTTGTAGTCTCTTAACTTAGTTTCTTATAGGTGAAGAAACCAAAATTTTGGTGATGGAAAAGAAGAAAAACATAGAAATTTTTTACATCTATTATACCATAATAAAATGTGATTATGGTGAACAAAAATAACATTGAGATTGAATATTTAATTTTAGTGACTACCGATGTAGATATATATTATTTATCATTCGGTTATAGTCTCTTAACCTGTGACTTACAGACGAAGAAACATGAAATTTGGTGATGGAGAAGAAACATATTGAATATGTTTACATCTAATTTACCATAATTCAATGTGAAAATGGTAAATATAAATAAATTTGAGCTTGATTATTTAATTTTATATTTTACCTATATTATATAAAATATATGTCATGGATTATTGCCTTTTAACTTCGTTTTTTTGTGGTGAAAAATCCAAAATTTTGTGATGGAGTAGGAAAATAAAATATAAGTAATTTTTTACATCTACTATAGTCTATTATAGTTTTTGCTCAGTGATAAAAAAAAACCTAAAACTTTGGGATAGTGAAGAAAAATATTGAATATTTTTAGATGTAATATACCATGAGCCAAAGTGAATACGATGAATATAAACACTATTGATCTTGATTATTTAATTTTAATTATTATGCATATGCATAAATTATGGGACATTCGTTTGTAGTCTCTTAACTTAGTTTCTTATAGGTGAAGAAACCAAAATTTTGGTGATGGAAAAGAAGAAAAACATAGAAATTTTTTACATCTATTATACCATAAAAATATGTGATTATGGTGAACATAAATAACATTGAGATTGAATATTTAATTTTAGTGACTACCCATGTAGATATAATTTATTTGCCATTCGTTTATAGTCTTTTAACTCTGTGACTTACGGACGAAGAAACATGAAATTTGGTGTTGGAGAAGAAACATATTGAATATGTTTACATCTAATTTACCATAATTCAATGTGAAAATGGTAAATATAAATAAATTTGAGCTTGATTATTTAATTTTATATTTTACCTATATTATATAAAATATATGTCATGGATTATAGCCTTTTAACTTCGTCTTTTTATGGTGAAAAACCTAAAATTTTGTGATGGAGTAGAAAAATAAAATATTATTAATTTTTTACATCTACTATAGTCTATTATAGTTTTTGCTCAGTGATAAAAAAAACCTAAAACTTTGGGATAGTGAAGAAAAATATTGAATATTTTTAGATGTAATATACCATAAGTCAAAGTGAATACGACGAATATAAACACTATTGGTCTTGATTATTTTATTTTAATTATTATGCATATGCATAAATTATGGGTCATTCATTTGTAGTCTCTTAACTTAGTTTCTTATAGGTGAAGAAACCAAAATTTTGGTGATGGAAAAGAAGAAAAACATAGAAATTTTTTACATCTATTATACCATAATAAAATGTGATTATGGTGAACAAAAATAACATTGAGATTGAATATTTAATTTTAGTGACTATCCATGTAGATATATATTATTTATCATTCGGTTATAGTCTCTTAACTTGTGACTTACAGACGAAGAAACATGAAATTTGGTGATGGAGAAGAAACATATTGAATATGTTTACATCTAATTTACCATAATTCAATGTGAGAATGGTAAATATAAATAAATTTGAGCTTGATTATTTAATTTTATATTTTACCTATATTATATAAAATATATGTCATGGATTATTGCCTTTTAACTTCGTTTTTTTGTGGTGAAAAACCCAAAATTTTGTGATGGAGTAGGAAAATAAAATATAAGTAATTTTTTACATCTACTATAGTCTATTATAGTTTTTGCTCAGTGATAAAAAAAAACCTAAAACTTTGGGATAGTGAAGAAAAATATTGAATATTTTTAGATGTAATATACCATGAGCCAAAGTGAATACGATGAATATAAACACTATTGATCTTGATTATTTAATTTTAATTATTATGCATATGCATAAATTATGGGACATTCGTTTGTAGTCTCTTAACTTAGTTTCTTATAGGTGAAGAAACCAAAATTTTGGTGATGGAAAAGAAGAAAAACATAGAAATTTTTTACATCTATTATACCATAAAAATATGTGATTATGGTGAACACAAATAACATTGAGATTGAATATTTAATTTTAGTGACTACCCATGTAGATATAATTTATTTGTCATTCGTTTATAGTCTTTTAACTCTGTGACTTACGGACGAGGAAACATGAAATTTGGTGTTGGAGAAGAAACATATTGAATATGTTTACATCTAATTTACCATAATTCAATGTGAAAATGGTAAATATAAATAAATTTGAGCTTGATTATTTAATTTTATATTTTACCTATATTATATAAAATATATGTCATGGATTATAGCCTTTTAACTTCGTCTTTTTATGGTGAAAAACCTAAAATTTTGTGATGGAGTAGAAAAATAAAATATTATTAATTTTTTACATCTACTATAGTCTATTATAGTTTTTGCTCAGTGATAAAAAAAACCTAAAACTTTGGGATAGTGAAGAAAAATATTGAATATTTTTAGATGTAATATACCATAAGTCAAAGTGAATACGACGAATATAAACACTATTGGTCTTGATTATTTTATTTTAATTATTATGCATATGCATAAATTATGGGTCATTCATTTGTAGTCTCTTAACTTAGTTTCTTATAGGTGAAGAAACCAAAATTTTGGTGATGGAAAAGAAGAAAAACATAGAAATTTTTTACATCTATTATACCATAATAAAATGTGATTATGGTGAACAAAAATAACATTGAGATTGAATATTTAATTTTAGTGACTACCGATGTAGATATATATTATTTATCATTCGGTTATAGTCTCTTAACCTGTGACTTACAGACGAAGAAACATGAAATTTGGTGATGGAGAAGAAACATATTGAATATGTTTACATCTAATTTACCATAATTCAATGTGAAAATGGTAAATATAAATAAATTTGAGCTTGATTATTTAATTTTATATTTTACCTATATTATATAAAATATATGTCATGGATTATTGCCTTTTAACTTCGTTTTTTTGTGGTGAAAAACCCAAAATTTTGTGATGGAGTAGGAAAATAAAATATAAGTAATTTTTTACATCTACTATAGTCTATTATAGTTTTTGCTCAGTGATAAAAAAAAACCTAAAACTTTGGGATAGTGAAGAAAAATATTGAATATTTTTAGATGTAATATACCATGAGCCAAAGTGAATACGATGAATATAAACACTATTGATCTTGATTATTTAATTTTAATTATTATGCATATGCATAAATTATGGGACATTCGTTTGTAGTCTCTTAACTTAGTTTCTTATAGGTGAAGAAACCAAAATTTTGGTGATGGAAAAGAAGAAAAACATAGAAATTTTTTACATCTATTATACCATAAAAATATGTGATTATGGTGAACATAAATAACATTGAGATTGAATATTTAATTTTAGTGACTACCCATGTAGATATAATTTATTTGCCATTCGTTTATAGTCTTTTAACTCTGTGACTTACGGACGAAGAAACATGAAATTTGGTGTTGGAGAAGAAACATATTGAATATGTTTACATCTAATTTACCATAATTCAATGTGAAAATGGTAAATATAAATAAATTTGAGCTTGATTATTTAATTTTATATTTTACCTATATTATATAAAATATATGTCATGGATTATAGCCTTTTAACTTCGTCTTTTTATGGTGAAAAACCTAAAATTTTGTGATGGAGTAGAAAAATAAAATATTATTAATTTTTTACATCTACTATAGTCTATTATAGTTTTTGCTCAGTGATAAAAAAAACCTAAAACTTTGGGATAGTGAAGAAAAATATTGAATATTTTTAGATGTAATATACCATAAGTCAAAGTGAATACGACGAATATAAACACTATTGGTCTTGATTATTTTATTTTAATTATTATGCATATGCATAAATTATGGGTCATTCATTTGTAGTCTCTTAACTTAGTTTCTTATAGGTGAAGAAACCAAAATTTTGGTGATGGAAAAGAAGAAAAACATAGAAATTTTTTACATCTATTATACCATAATAAAATGTGATTATGGTGAACAAAAATAACATTGAGATTGAATATTTAATTTTAGTGACTACCCATGTAGATATATATTATTTATCATTCGGTTATAGTCTCTTAACCTGTGACTTACAGACGAAGAAACATGAAATTTGGTGATGGAGAAGAAACATATTGAATATGTTTACATCTAATTTACCATAATTCAATGTGAAAATGGTAAATATAAATAAATTTGAGCTTGATTATTTAATTTTATATTTTACCTATATTATATAAAATATATGTCATGGATTATTGCCTTTTAACTTCGTTTTTTGAGGTGAAAAACCCAAAATTTTGTGATGGAGTAGGAAAATAAAATATAAGTAATTTTTTACATCTACTATAGTCTATTATAGTTTTTGCTCAGTGATAAAAAAAACCTAAAACTTTGGGATAGTGAAGAAAAATATTGAATATTTTTAGATGTAATATACCATGAGCCAAAGTGAATACGATGAATATAAACACTATTGATCTTGATTATTTAATTTTAATTATTATGCATATGCATAAATTATGGGACATTCGTTTGTAGTCTCTTAACTTAGTTTCTTATAGGTGAAGAAACCAAAATTTTGGTGATGGAAAAGAAGAAAAACATAGAAATTTTTTACATCTATTATACCATAAAAATATGTGATTATGGTGAACATAAATAACATTGAGATTGAATATTTAATTTTAGTGACAACCCATGTTGATATAATTTATTTGCCATTCGTTTATAGTCTTTTAACTCTGTGACTTACGGACGAAGAAACATGAAATTTGGTGTTGGAGAAGAAACATATTGAATATGTTTACATCTAATTTACCATAATTCAATGTGAAAATGGTAAATATAAATAAATTTGAGCTTGATTATTTAATTTTATATTTTACCTATATTATATAAAATATATGTCATGGATTATAGCCTTTTAACTTCGTCTTTTTATGGTGAAAAACCTAAAATTTTGTGATGGAGTAGAAAAATAAAATATTATTAATTTTTTACATCTACTATAGTCTATTATAGTTTTTGCTCAGTGATAAAAAAAACCTAAAACTTTGGGATAGTGAAGAAAAATATTGAATATTTTTAGATGTAATATACCATAAGTCAAAGTGAATACGACGAATATAAACACTATTGGTCTTGATTATTTTATTTTAATTATTATGCATATGCATAAATTATGGGTCATTCATTTGTAGTCTCTTAACTTAGTTTCTTATAGGTGAAGAAACCAAAATTTTGGTGATGGAAAAGAAGAAAAACATAGAAATTTTTTACATCTATTATACCATAATAAAATGTGATTATGGTGAACAAAAATAACATTGAGATTGAATATTTAATTTTAGTGACTACCCATGTAGATATATATTATTTATCATTCGGTTATAGTCTCTTAACCTGTGACTTACAGACGAAGAAACATGAAATTTGGTGATGGAGAAGAAACATATTGAATATGTTTACATCTAATTTACCATAATTCAATGTGAAAATGGTAAATATAAATAAATTTGAGCTTGATTATTTAATTTTATGTTTTACCTATATTATATAAAATATATGTCATGGATTATTGCCTTTTAACTTCGTTTTTTTGTGGTGAAAAACCCAAAATTTTGTGATGGAGTAGGAAAATAAAATATAAGTAATTTTTTACATCTACTATAGTCTATTATAGTTTTTGCTCAGTGATAAAAAAAACCTAAAACTTTGGGATAGTGAAGAAAAATATTGAATATTTTTAGATGTAATATACCATGAGCCAAAGTGAATACGATGAATATAAACACTATTGATCTTGATTATTTAATTTTAATTATTATGCATATGCATAAATTATGGGACATTCGTTTGTTTTCTCTTAACTTAGTTTCTTATAGGTGAAGAAACCAAAATTTTGGTGATGGAAAAGAAGAAAAACATAGAAATTTTTTACATCTATTATACCATAAAAATATGTGATTATGGTGAACACAAATAACATTGAGATTGAATATTTAATTTTAGTGACTACCCATGTAGATATAATTTATTTGTCATTCGTTTATAGTCTTTTAACTCTGTGACTTACGGACGAAGAAACATGAAATTTGGTGTTGGAGAAGAAACATATTGAATATGTTTACATCTAATTTACCATAATTCAATGTGAAAATGGTAAATATAAATAAATTTGAGCTTGATTATTTAATTTTATATTTTACCTATATTATATAAAATATATGTCATGGATTATAGCCTTTTAACTTCGTCTTTTTATGGTGAAAAACCTAAAATTTTGTGATGGAGTAGAAAAATAAAATATTATTAATTTTTTACATCTACTATAGTCTATTATAGTTTTTGCTCAGTGATAAAAAAAACCTAAAACTTTGGGATAGTGAAGAAAAATATTGAATATTTTTAGATGTAATATACCATAAGTCAAAGTGAATACGACGAATATAAACACTATTGGTCTTGATTATTTTATTTTAATTATTATGCATATGCATAAATTATGGGTCATTCATTTGTAGTCTCTTAACTTAGTTTCTTATAGGTGAAGAAACCAAAATTTTGGTGATGGAAAAGAAGAAAAACATAGAAATTTTTTACATCTATTATACCATAATAAA
This sequence comes from Lathyrus sativus, assembly GCA_963859935.3. Classification (NCBI taxonomy): domain Eukaryota; kingdom Viridiplantae; phylum Streptophyta; class Magnoliopsida; order Fabales; family Fabaceae; genus Lathyrus; species Lathyrus sativus. The sequence goes on along the minus strand of OZ012739.1, from coordinate 74,781,813 downwards.
ATGTGATTATGGTGAACAAAAATAACATTGAGATTGAATATTTAATTTTAGTGACTACCCATGTAGATATATATTATTTATCATTCGGTTATAGTCTCTTAACCTGTGACTTACAGACGAAGAAACATGAAATTTGGTGATGGAGAAGAAACATATTGAATATGTTTACATCTAATTTACCATAATTCAATGTGAAAATGGTAAATATAAATAAATTTGAGCTTGATTATTTAATTTTATATTTTACCTATATTATATAAAATATATGTCATGGATTATTGCCTTTTAACTTCGTTTTTTGAGGTGAAAAACCCAAAATTTTGTGATGGAGTAGGAAAATAAAATATAAGTAATTTTTTACATCTACTATAGTCTATTATAGTTTTTGCTCAGTGATAAAAAAAACCTAAAACTTTGGGATAGTGAAGAAAAATATTGAATATTTTTAGATGTAATATACCATGAGCCAAAGTGAATACGATGAATATAAACACTATTGATCTTGATTATTTAATTTTAATTATTATGCATATGCATAAATTATGGGACATTCGTTTGTAGTCTCTTAACTTAGTTTCTTATAGGTGAAGAAACCAAAATTTTGGTGATGGAAAAGAAGAAAAACATAGAAATTTTTTACATCTATTATACCATAAAAATATGTGATTATGGTGAACATAAATAACATTGAGATTGAATATTTAATTTTAGTGACTACCCATGTAGATATAATTTATTTGTCATTCGTTTATAGTCTTTTAACTCTGTGACTTACGGACGAAGAAACATGAAATTTGGTGTTGGAGAAGAAACATATTGAATATGTTTACATATAATTTACCATAATTCAATGTGAAAATGGTAAATATAAATAAATTTGAGCTTGATTATTTAATTTTATATTTTACCTATATTATATAAAATATATGTCATGGATTATAGCCTTTTAACTTCGTCTTTTTATGGTGAAAAACCTAAAATTTTGTGATGGAGTAGAAAAATAAAATATTATTAATTTTTTACATCTACTATAGTCTATTATAGTTTTTGCTCAGTGATAAAAAAAACCTAAAACTTTGGGATAGTGAAGAAAAATATTGAATATTTTTAGATGTAATATACCATAAGTCAAAGTGAATACGACGAATATAAACACTATTGGTCTTGATTATTTTATTTTAATTATTATGCATATGCATAAATTATGGGTCATTCATATGTAGTCTCTTAACTTAGTTTCTTATAGGTGAAGAAACCAAAATTTTGGTGATGGAAAAGAAGAAAAACATAGAAATTTTTTACATCTATTATACCATAATAAAATGTGATTATGGTGAACAAAAATAACATTGAGATTGAATATTTAATTTTAGTGACTACCCATGTAGATATATATTATTTATCATTCGGTTATAGTCTCTTAACCTGTGACTTACAGACGAAGAAACATGAAATTTGGTGATGGAGAAGAAACATATTGAATATGTTTACATCTAATTTACCATAATTCAATGTGAAAATGGTAAATATAAATAAATTTGAGCTTGATTATTTAATTTTATATTTTACCTATATTATATAAAATATATGTCATGGATTATTGCCTTTTAACTTCGTTTTTTTGTGGTGAAAAACCCAAAATTTTGTGATGGAGTAGGAAAATAAAATATAAGTAATTTTTTACATCTACTATAGTCTATTATAGTTTTTGCTCAGTGATAAAAAAAAACCTAAAACTTTGGGATAGTGAAGAAAAATATTGAATATTTTTAGATGTAATATACCATGAGCCAAAGTGAATACGATGAATATAAACACTATTGATCTTGATTATTTAATTTTAATTATTATGCATATGCATAAATTATGGGACATTCGTTTGTAGTCTCTTAACTTAGTTTCTTATAGGTGAAGAAACCAAAATTTTGGTGATGGAAAAGAAGAAAAACATAGAAATTTTTTACATCTATTATACCATAAAAATATGTGATTATGGTGAACACAAATAACATTGAGATTGAATATTTAATTTTAGTGACTACCCATGTAGATATAATTTATTTGTCATTCGTTTATAGTCTTTTAACTCTGTGACTTACGGACGAGGAAACATGAAATTTGGTGTTGGAGAAGAAACATATTGAATATGTTTACATCTAATTTACCATAATTCAATGTGAAAATGGTAAATATAAATAAATTTGAGCTTGATTATTTAATTTTATATTTTACCTATATTATATAAAATATATGTCATGGATTATAGCCTTTTAACTTCGTCTTTTTATGGTGAAAAACCTAAAATTTTGTGATGGAGTAGAAAAATAAAATATTATTAATTTTTTACATCTACTATAGTCTATTATAGTTTTTGCTCAGTGATAAAAAAAACCTAAAACTTTGGGATAGTGAAGAAAAATATTGAATATTTTTAGATGTAATATACCATAAGTCAAAGTGAATACGACGAATATAAACACTATTGGTCTTGATTATTTTATTTTAATTATTATGCATATGCATAAATTATGGGTCATTCATTTGTAGTCTCTTAACTTAGTTTCTTATAGGTGAAGAAACCAAAATTTTGGTGATGGAAAAGAAGAAAAACATAGAAATTTTTTACATCTATTATACCATAATAAAATGTGATTATGGTGAACAAAAATAACATTGAGATTGAATATTTAATTTTAGTGACTACCCATGTAGATATATATTATTTATCATTCGGTTATAGTCTCTTAACCTGTGACTTACAGACGAAGAAACATGAAATTTGGTGATGGAGAAGAAACATATTGAATATGTTTACATCTAATTTACCATAATTCAATGTGGAAATGGTAAATATAAATAAATTTGAGCTTGATTATTTAATTTTATGTTTTACCTATATTATATAAAATATATGTCATGGATTATTGCCTTTTAACTTCGTTTTTTTGTGGTGAAAAACCCAAAATTTTGTGATGGAGTAGGAAAATAAAATATAAGTAATTTTTTACATGTACTATAGTCTATTATAGTTTTTGCTCAGTGATAAAAAAAACCTAAAACTTTGGGATAGTGAAGAAAAATATTGAATATTTTTAGATGTAATATACCATGAGCCAAAGTGAATACGATGAATATAAACACTATTGATCTTGATTATTTAATTTTAATTATTATGCATATGCATAAATTATGGGACATTCGTTTGTTTTCTCTTAACTTAGTTTCTTATAGGTGAAGAAACCAAAATTTTGGTGATGGAAAAGAAGAAAAACATAGAAATTTTTTACATCTATTATACCATAAAAATATGTGATTATGGTGAACACAAATAACATTGAGATTGAATATTTAATTTTAGTGACTACCCATGTAGATATAATTTATTTGTCATTCGTTTATAGTCTTTTAACTCTGTGACTTACGGACGAAGAAACATGAAATTTGGTGTTGGAGAAGAAACATATTGAATATGTTTACATCTAATTTACCATAATTCAATGTGAAAATGGTAAATATAAATAAATTTGAGCTTGATTATTTAATTTTATATTTTACCTATATTATATAAAATATATGTCATGGATTATAGCCTTTTAACTTCGTCTTTTTATGGTGAAAAACCTAAAATTTTGTGATGGAGTAGAAAAATAAAATATTATTATTTTTTTACATCTACTATAGTCTATTATAGTTTTTGCTCAGTGATAAAAAAAACCTAAAACTTTGGGATAGTGAAGAAAAATATTGAATATTTTTAGATGTAATATACCATAAGTCAAAGTGAATACGACGAATATAAACACTATTGGTCTTGATTATTTTATTTTAATTATTATGCATATGCATAAATTATGGGTCATTCATTTGTAGTCTCTTAACTTAGTTTCTTATAGGTGAAGAAACCAAAATTTTGGTGATGGAAAAGAAGAAAAACATAGAAATTTTTTACATCTATTATACCATAATAAAATGTGATTATGGTGAACAAAAATAACATTGAGATTGAATATTTAATTTTAGTGACTACCCATGTAGATATATATTATTTATCATTCGGTTATAGTCTCTTAACCTGTGACTTACAGACGAAGAAACATGAAATTTGGTGATGGAGAAGAAACATATTGAATATGTTTACATCTAATTTACCATAATTCAATGTGGAAATGGTAAATATAAATAAATTTGAGCTTGATTATTTAATTTTATGTTTTACCTATATTATATAAAATATATGTCATGGATTATTGCCTTTTAACTTCGTTTTTTTGTGGTGAAAAACCCAAAATTTTGTGATGGAGTAGGAAAATAAAATATAAGTAATTTTTTACATGTACTATAGTCTATTATAGTTTTTGCTCAGTGATAAAAAAAACCTAAAACTTTGGGATAGTGAAGAAAAATATTGAATATTTTTAGATGTAATATACCATGAGCCAAAGTGAATACGATGAATATAAACACTATTGATCTTGATTATTTAATTTTAATTATTATGCATATGCATAAATTATGGGACATTCGTTTGTTTTCTCTTAACTTAGTTTCTTATAGGTGAAGAAACCAAAATTTTGGTGATGGAAAAGAAGAAAAACATAGAAATTTTTTACATCTATTATACCATAAAAATATGTGATTATGGTGAACACAAATAACATTGAGATTGAATATTTAATTTTAGTGACTACCCATGTAGATATAATTTATTTGTCATTCGTTTATAGTCTTTTAACTCTGTGACTTACGGACGAAGAAACATGAAATTTGGTGTTGGAGAAGAAACATATTGAATATGTTTACATCTAATTTACCATAATTCAATGTGAAAATGGTAAATATAAATAAATTTGAGCTTGATTATTTAATTTTATATTTTACCTATATTATATAAAATATATGTCATGGATTATAGCCTTTTAACTTCGTCTTTTTATGGTGAAAAACCTAAAATTTTGTGATGGAGTAGAAAAATAAAATATTATTAATTTTTTACATCTACTATAGTCTATTATAGTTTTTGCTCAGTGATAAAAAAAACCTAAAACTTTGGGATAGTGAAGAAAAATATTGAATATTTTTAGATGTAATATACCATAAGTCAAAGTGAATACGACGAATATAAACACTATTGGTCTTGATTATTTTATTTTAATTATTATGCATATGCATAAATTATGGGTCATTCATATGTAGTCTCTTAACTTAGTTTCTTATAGGTGAAGAAACCAAAATTTTGGTGATGGAAAAGAAGAAAAACATAGAAATTTTTTACATCTATTATACCATAATAAAATGTGATTATGGTGAACAAAAATAACATTGAGATTGAATATTTAATTTTAGTGACTACCCATGTAGATATATATTATTTATCATTCGGTTATAGTCTCTTAACCTGTGACTTACAGACGAAGAAACATGAAATTTGGTGATGGAGAAGAAACATATTGAATATGTTTACATCTAATTTACCATAATTCAATGTGAAAATGGTAAATATAAATAAATTTGAGCTTGATTATTTAATTTTATATTTTACCTATATTATATAAAATATATGTCATGGATTATTGCCTTTTAACTTCGTTTTTTTGTGGTGAAAAACCCAAAATTTTGTGATGGAGTAGGAAAATAAAATATAAGTAATTTTTTACATCTACTATAGTCTATTATAGTTTTTGCTCAGTGATAAAAAAAAACCTAAAACTTTGGGATAGTGAAGAAAAATATTGAATATTTTTAGATGTAATATACCATGAGCCAAAGTGAATACGATGAATATAAACACTATTGATCTTGATTATTTAATTTTAATTATTATGCATATGCATAAATTATGGGACATTCGTTTGTAGTCTCTTAACTTAGTTTCTTATAGGTGAAGAAACCAAAATTTTGGTGATGGAAAAGAAGAAAAACATAGAAATTTTTTACATCTATTATACCATAAAAATATGTGATTATGGTGAACACAAATAACATTGAGATTGAATATTTAATTTTAGTGACTACCCATGTAGATATAATTTATTTGTCATTCGTTTATAGTCTTTTAACTCTGTGACTTACGGACGAGGAAACATGAAATTTGGTGTTGGAGAAGAAACATATTGAATATGTTTACATCTAATTTACCATAATTCAATGTGAAAATGGTAAATATAAATAAATTTGAGCTTGATTATTTAATTTTATATTTTACCTATATTATATAAAATATATGTCATGGATTATAGCCTTTTAACTTCGTCTTTTTATGGTGAAAAACCTAAAATTTTGTGATGGAGTAGAAAAATAAAATATTATTAATTTTTTACATCTACTATAGTCTATTATAGTTTTTGCTCAGTGATAAAAAAAACCTAAAACTTTGGGATAGTGAAGAAAAATATTGAATATTTTTAGATGTAATATACCATAAGTCAAAGTGAATACGACGAATATAAACACTATTGGTCTTGATTATTTTATTTTAATTATTATGCATATGCATAAATTATGGGTCATTCATTTGTAGTCTCTTAACTTAGTTTCTTATAGGTGAAGAAACCAAAATTTTGGTGATGGAAAAGAAGAAAAACATAGAAATTTTTTACATCTATTATACCATAATAAAATGTGATTATGGTGAACAAAAATAACATTGAGATTGAATATTTAATTTTAGTGACTACCCATGTAGATATATATTATTTATCATTCGGTTATAGTCTCTTAACCTGTGACTTACAGACGAAGAAACATGAAATTTGGTGATGGAGAAGAAACATATTGAATATGTTTACATCTAATTTACCATAATTCAATGTGGAAATGGTAAATATAAATAAATTTGAGCTTGATTATTTAATTTTATGTTTTACCTATATTATATAAAATATATGTCATGGATTATTGCCTTTTAACTTCGTTTTTTTGTGGTGAAAAACCCAAAATTTTGTGATGGAGTAGGAAAATAAAATATAAGTAATTTTTTACATGTACTATAGTCTATTATAGTTTTTGCTCAGTGATAAAAAAAACCTAAAACTTTGGGATAGTGAAGAAAAATATTGAATATTTTTAGATGTAATATACCATGAGCCAAAGTGAATACGATGAATATAAACACTATTGATCTTGATTATTTAATTTTAATTATTATGCATATGCATAAATTATGGGACATTCGTTTGTTTTCTCTTAACTTAGTTTCTTATAGGTGAAGAAACCAAAATTTTGGTGATGGAAAAGAAGAAAAACATAGAAATTTTTTACATCTATTATACCATAAAAATATGTGATTATGGTGAACACAAATAACATTGAGATTGAATATTTAATTTTAGTGACTACCCATGTAGATATAATTTATTTGTCATTCGTTTATAGTCTTTTAACTCTGTGACTTACGGACGAAGAAACATGAAATTTGGTGTTGGAGAAGAAACATATTGAATATGTTTACATCTAATTTACCATAATTCAATGTGAAAATGGTAAATATAAATAAATTTGAGCTTGATTATTTAATTTTATATTTTACCTATATTATATAAAATATATGTCATGGATTATAGCCTTTTAACTTCGTCTTTTTATGGTGAAAAACCTAAAATTTTGTGATGGAGTAGAAAAATAAAATATTATTATTTTTTTACATCTACTATAGTCTATTATAGTTTTTGCTCAGTGATAAAAAAAACCTAAAACTTTGGGATAGTGAAGAAAAATATTGAATATTTTTAGATGTAATATACCATAAGTCAAAGTGAATACGACGAATATAAACACTATTGGTCTTGATTATTTTATTTTAATTATTATGCATATGCATAAATTATGGGTCATTCATTTGTAGTCTCTTAACTTAGTTTCTTATAGGTGAAGAAACCAAAATTTTGGTGATGGAAAAGAAGAAAAACATAGAAATTTTTTACATCTATTATACCATAATAAAATGTGATTATGGTGAACAAAAATAACATTGAGATTGAATATTTAATCTTAGTGACTACCCATGTAGATATATATTATTTATCATTCGGTTATAGTCTCTTAACCTGTGACTTACAGACGAAGAAACATGAAATTTGGTGATGGAGAAGAAACATATTGAATATGTTTACATCTAATTTACCATAATTCAATGTGAAAATGGTAAATATAAATAAATTTGAGCTTGATTATTTAATTTTATGTTTTACCTATATTATATAAAATATATGTCATGGATTATTGCCTTTTAACTTCGTTTTTTTGTGGTGAAAAACCCAAAATTTTGTGATGGAGTAGGAAAATAAAATATAAGTAATTTTTTACATCTACTATAGTCTATTATAGTTTTTGCTCAGTGATAAAAAAAACCTAAAACTTTGGGATAGTGAAGAAAAATATTGAATATTTTTAGATGTAATATACCATAAGTCAAAGTGAATACGACGAATATAAACACTATTGGTCTTGATTATTTTATTTTAATTATTATGCATATGCATAAATTATGGGTCATTCATTTGTAGTCTCTTAACTTAGTTTCTTATAGGTGAAGAAACCAAAATTTTGGTGATGGAAAAGAAGAAAAACATAGAAATTTTTTACATCTATTATACCATAATAAAATGTGATTATGGTGAACAAAAATAACATTGAGATTGAATATTTAATTTTAGTGACTACCCATGTAGATATATATTATTTATCATTCGGTTATAGTCTCTTAACCTGTGACTTGCAGACGAAGAAACATGAAATTTGGTGATGGAGAAGAAACATATTGAATATGTTTACATCTAATTTACCATAATTCAATGTGAAAATGGTAAATATAAATAAATTTGAGCTTGATTATTTAATTTTATGTTTTACCTATATTATATAAAATATATGTCATGGATTATTGCCTTTTAACTTCGTTTTTTTGTGGTGAAAAACCCAAAATTTTGTGATGGAGTAGGAAAATAAAATATAAGTAATTTTTTACATCTACTATAGTCTATTATAGTTTTTGCTCAGTGATAAAAAAAACCTAAAACTTTGTTATAGTGAAGAAAAATATTGAATATTTTTAGATGTAATATACCATGAGCCAAAGTGAATACGATGAATATAAACACTATTGATCTTGATTATTTAATTTTAATTATTATGCATATGCATAAATTATGGGACATTCGTTTGTTTTCTCTTAACTTAGTTTCTTATAGGTGAAGAAACCAAAATTTTGGTGATGGAAAAGAAGAAAAACATAGAAATTTTTTACATCTATTATACCATAAAAATATGTGATTATGGTGAACACAAATAACATTGAGATTGAATATTTAATTTTAGTGACTACCCATGTAGATATAATTTATTTGTCATTCGTTTATAGTCTTTTAACTCTGTGACTTACGAACGAAGAAACATGAAATTTGGTGTTGGAGAAGAAACATATTGAATATGTTTACATCTAATTTACCATAATTCAATGTGAAAATGGTAAATATAAATAAATTTGAGCTTGATTATTTAATTTTATATTTTACCTATATTATATAAAATATATGTCATGGATTATAGCCTTTTAACTTCGTCTTTTTATGGTGAAAAACCTAAAATTTTGTGATGGAGTAGAAAAATAAAATATTATTAATTTTTTACATCTACTATAGTCTATTATAGTTTTTGCTCAGTGATAAAAAAAACCTAAAACTTTGGGATAGTGAAGAAAAATATTGAATATTTTTAGATGTAATATACCATAAGTCAAAGTGAATACGACGAATATAAACACTATTGGTCTTGATTATTTTATTTTAATTATTATGCATATGCATAAATTATGGGTCATTCATTTGTAGTCTCTTAACTTAGTTTCTTATAGGTGAAGAAACCAAAATTTTGGTGATGGAAAAGAAGAAAAACATAGAAATTTTTTACATCTATTATACCATAATAAAATGTGATTATGGTGAACAAAAATAACATTGAGATTGAATATTTAATCTTAGTGACTACCCATGTAGATATATATTATTTATCATTCGGTTATAGTCTCTTAACCTGTGACTTACAGACGAAGAAACATGAAATTTGGTGATGGAGAAGAAACATATTGAATATGTTTACATCTAATTTACCATAATTCAATGTGAAAATGGTAAATATAAATAAATTTGAGCTTGATTATTTAATTTTATGTTTTACCTATATTATATAAAATATATGTCATGGATTATTGCATTTTAACTTCGTTTTTTTGTGGTGAAAAACCCAAAATTTTGTGATGGAGTAGGAAAATAAAATATAAGTAATTTTTTACATCTACTATAGTCTATTATAGTTTTTGCTCAGTGATAAAAAAAAACCTAAAACTTTGGGATAGTGAAGAAAAATATTGAATATTTTTAGATGTAATATACCATAAGTCAAAGTGAATACGACGAATATAAACACTATTGGTCTTGATTATTTTATTTTAATTATTATGCATATGCATAAATTATGGGTCATTCATTTGTAGTCTCTTAACTTAGTTTCTTATAGGTGAAGAAACCAAAATTTTGGTGATGGAAAAGAAGAAAAACATAGAAATTTTTTACATCTATTATACCATAATAAAATGTGATTATGGTGAACAAAAATAACATTGAGATTGAATATTTAATTTTAGTGACTACCCATGTAGATATATATTATTTATCATTCGGTTATAGTCTCTTAACCTGTGACTTACAGACGAAGAAACATGAAATTTGGTGATGGAGAAGAAACATATTGAATATGTTTACATCTAATTTACCATAATTCAATGTGAAAATGGTAAATATAAATAAATTTGAGCTTGATTATTTAATTTTATGTTTTACCTATATTATATAAAATATATGTCATGGATTATTGCCTTTTAACTTCGTTTTTTTGTGGTGAAAAACCCAAAATTTTGTGATGGAGTAGGAAAATAAAA
>OZ012739.1:74729411-74770383 GCA_963859935.3 Lathyrus sativus | reverse complement strand
CCAAGGCCGACCCAAAAGGCAGCTATATGTCGGCTGGATATCCATTATATAGAATATCGTATCAAAAATCTCAGGACCAACCTGAATCAGTAAAGTCAACTCCCCAAAAACGGACTTCCTCGTCCCATCAAACGCTCTGACCACCAAGTCGCTCGGAGTGCAAGTTATCCCTCGCGTGTCTAGCTTCATGAGGGCCTTCTTGGGTAGCACATTCAGTGACGACCCAGTATCTACGAGTACATGTGAAAGAACAACACCTCTATATTCCATAGAGATATGCAAAGCCAGATTATAATTCCTTCCTTTCGGCGTCAAATCACGATCAGTGAATCCCAACCCATTACCTGCAATGAAGTGGGCCACCACCCCCTCCAACTAATTTACAGATATCTCCTGAGGTACGTAAGCATTATTCAAAACCCTGAGCAAAGCGTTCCTGTGAGCTTCAGAACATAACAGCAGCGACAAGATGGAAATCTTTGAAGGAGTCTGTTGTAAGTGATCCACAATTTTGTAGTCACTCTTTCTTATCAAACGCAAGAATTCCTCTGCGTCCTTCAACAAAGTTTCCTTTTCTCTAGTCTGAGAACTCTCCTCAGCCACCACCTTCCCTTTACCTTTGTCGGTCCTTTCTGCATTTACTTCGGGAGGTGCAAACACTCTCCCACTTCGAGTCATTCCTCCAGTTCCTACCAAATTGTCAACCGAGTCCAAGGGCGAATTCTTTAATTCCTGTTTTTTCCTGTTGCAATAGACCTCGGCCCCATAGTTCCAAGGGATCGCCTTAGAGCTCTCATAGGGTATACGTCCTGCTTTTATGAATATAATAGTGGTCCTCGCCAGAGGCGCATAAATTGTAATCATTTTGTACGGGATGGAGATGGTGGCCACCTTGTCCTTATCTTCAATGACTACCTCTTCAGAATTCTTCTCACAGATTCTATCAAATTGCAATAAACCGTCGTCCATCATGCTTTGTACATGGTTCTTCAGATTCCGACATCCTTCGGGACAAATCATACAGTCTTCACAATCCTTCCCACAGCCCGGGAACACCCCTCCTTCTAACAACTTGCTCTTCACGAAGCCTAATGGTGTCTTCAGATCCTCCATATTGGACAACACGTTCAGGCCTTCATCACTGACAATAGCATTCACACCACCACCCCTACCATGGTTAGGCATGGGATTTTGATCCATGTTGGGCGCCTCATTATTGAAGTTGATAGCCTTACTGTCAACAAGGTCTTGTAACTTATGTTTGAAGGTGTCGCTACTACGAAAATCGGCGCCGGCTGAACAGAAGAGTCGCCACCGTGCGTTATTTATCCCAACGGAGGGAAAGGAAACGCTCAGAGTAAACCTACCGCAAAGACGGGAAAGGAATGGTCATCGCAACCAAATCCTGGATTCGGGAGTCGATTACGCAAGGGGAAGGTATTAGCACCCCTCACGTCCGTCGTACTTGATAACACGAAATCATATAGACATTTTTATGCATAATTCAACTAAAGTTTAACCGTTTTCGATCCGATTTCGGGTTATTTCCGTGTTATTTGTCTGATGTTTTGCAGGTATTCAACGATCACGTCTAAACAAGGCAACATGAAGAAAAGAAGCAATCTCAGATGAAATATGGACGAAAAAGGATTGAAAACACAATGAAAAGCGCAGGAAGCTGTTTTTGCTGATGTGACGACCGTCACAGCTACATGACGAGCGTCACACGGGTGACGACCGTCACACCTTGTGACGACCGTCATGCAGGCAAAAACGCCCCATTCCAATTACACGTTAAATAATCAGTTCCAATTCCCACAGAGTGGACCATGACTCCCTAAATTATCTGCCTCAAAGTCCATCACCTTCAAAGATAACCGTTGGAATTCCACTTCTATAAAAAGGGAAGCAGGGGACTTCAGAAAGTGTGCTGCATTCATACAACGAAGTGCTGCCAAATTTATTTCCAGAGCATATTTTCCAGTTTTATATTCTTATTTGTTTCTCTTTATTTCTTCTGTATTCCCATTTTCATTCTTCTGTAATTTCTATTTTATTGTACGATCAAATTGGCATAAAGACTAGAATCCTGCCAACATCTGTGGAGGATCTGTCCAAAGGCCAATTGGAATATCTACAGGTTTCTCATTTCAATCGATTCCAGTTTTATTATAATGCAAATCATTATTTATTATTTTTATTCATGTTTTATCTTTCCCAAATCCATGTCTAGCTAAACTTAGGTAATCGATATGTAGTAATAATTCGAATGGGATTTGATAATAACTGGTTGAAAAACTTTCTTTTCAAAAAAGTAATTTATGGTCTGAGTGTTTAAAATTGATTCACTGAATAAACTTCGTCGCGAAAGCGAGAACTTATTTAAAAGTAGTTTTGCCACGAAAGTGGGAAATTAATAAAGATACGAACCAACAAGCGAAAGCTGCGGTAAGGTCAGATAGTAAACGCTAGTCATTCATTTTAATAACAGCGAAAGCACTTTAAAATGAATTAGAACTTAGAGATTTCCAAAAAATAATTTTAACCCCGAACGGGATACGAAAGTGTACGTTTGGCCCTTAGGATTATGATTAGCGTCAATAACCATCGTGAGGCGAGAGTCTTCAAATCTCCATTTTCTGCTTAAATAAACTTTGAAAATTATTTCATACACCAGTAACTTATCAAATCCCTGAAGAACACAATTACTACGTATCGATTCAATCATTTATAATCTAATTCTTAGTTCCTTTTTTGTGACAATCTTATTCCCTTAAACATATTCTACCTAGCTAAACATAGTAACTCCCGAGAACACTAGTTTGATTACGAGTCCCTGTGGGATCGATATCTATTATTACTACGCGATAGACTGTGCACTTGCAGTTAGGTTGTATTAGACATAGAAAGTCGCGATCAAGTTTTTAGCGTCCTTGCCGGGGACCCGTTTAGTTAATAGTGTAACCTTCTGTTACGCCGTATAGACTAGGTTAACAATTTTCATTTTTCCTTTACTAGTTCTGTCGATTGTATGCCAAGAAATCGCCCGCAAGGCGATATCGTAAAACCTTCAGTCGCAGAACTAGAACGCTTCTTACATTTAAGAAGTAGAATCATTGAGTACCAACTCAAACAACTCAAACATAACACTCCCGAACCTCTCACTCCCATTCCCAAATCAGAAGAAGAAGAACCAGAGATGGCTGAAGGACCTCCAAACAAACCGCTGAAGGCATACGCTACACCCTCTCAGATGGAGCCTAGAAGTAGCATTGCTGCCCCAACTATTACCCGAAATGATTTTGAGCTGAAACCATCATTGCTGTCGGCTGTACAACAAAACCAATTCTCAGGAAACGCAACTGAGGATCCGAACGAACATCTAACGAAATTTGTACAATATGCAGACACAGTGAAAGCAAATGGAGTAACTCCAGACGCGATAAGACTTCGTCTTTTCCCATTCTCTCTTAGAGACAGAGCGTGGACATGGTTACAATCATTACCATCCAACTCCGTTACGACGTGGGAGCAATTGAAGAACGTCTTCTTAGCGAGATATTTTCCGCCAAGCAAAACTGCTATGCTTAGAGCTCAAATCAACGGATTTCGACAGAAAGATACTGAATCTCTTTACGAAGCATGGTAACGATTCAAAGATATGATGAGAACATGTCCTCACCACGGTCTAGAAGACTGGGTGACAATCCATACTTTCTATAATGGGCTTCTATACAATACTAGATTGACAATAGACGCTGCCGCGGGAGGTGCACTTATGGATAAGCCATACGATGAAGCCTATCAATTAATAGAAAACATGTCACAAAACCATTGCCAATGGGGAGGTGAACGCACTCCAACTGAGAAAACCACAGTGAAAGGTGGGATGTACGAGATCAGCAGCCTTGAAAAGTTCAATGCTAAAGTAGATGCTCTAGCACAAAAGATTGATAGTCTGACTGTTAACCCCACTGCAACTGTCGCTGCAGTAACTCCAAATTGCGAGTTATGCGGAAGCACCACTCATAATGCACCCGAATGCCCATTGCTAGCCGGAATCCCACCAGACCAGGTAAATTATGCTCAAGGAAATCCCTACACAAATACCTACAACCCAGGTTGGCGAAATCATCCAAACTTTTCTTACAAAAGCGAAAATGCATTGCAAATGCCTACTGCTCCGCAAGGATATCAGAAACCAGCTACTCAGAATGCACCTAGGAAACCAAACCTCGAATTGATGATGGAAAAATTCATAGCTACTCAAGCTCAAACAAAAAAAGAATTCCTGAATCAAAACATACACACTAGCGAGCAAATTAAACAGTTGACAGGAAAAGTAGACGCTTTAGCCACCCACAACAAAATGTTAGAAACACAGATATCACAAGTGGCTCAACAACAAGCCTCTGCTGCCGTACCTGCTGGCACATTCCCTGGACAACTCGAACAGAATCCAAAAGGCCAAGCAAATGCTGTAATATTAAGAAGTGGAAAAGAATTGGACGAACCGATCGATCTGAGGACCGAAAACTCAGCCATGCAACAAAAACCAACTGAACAAGCAGAGAAGGAATCCGAGTTAGAGAAGAAGGAAGACAACGAGAAGGAGGATACCGCAAGTGAAAAAACTCAAACACCTCCAGCGCCATATAAACCACCTATCCCTTATCCTCAAATATTAATAAACTCCAAAACTTCAGGACAGTTTAAGAAATTTGTAGAACTCCTTAAACAGCTGAATATTACTATTCTTTTTACAGAAGCGATAACTCAAATGCCGTCATACGCTAAATTTATCAAAGAAATCCTGTCGAATAAGAGAAAAATCGAGGATAATGAAACAGTTACACTTACTGCAGAGTGTAGCGCTATTATTCAAAACCGCATGCCTCCTAAATTAAAAGACCCAGGTAGTTTCTCCATACCCTGCGTCATAGGAAAGTTTGTAATAGACAAAGCTCTATGCGATTTAGGAGCCAGTATCAGTGTTATGCCCTTATCTATATGCAAAAAGCTGAATATAGAAGACCTCAGACCAACCAAAATGTCCGTTCAATTAGCTGACCGATCAGTAAAATACCCCGTCGGAATACTGGAAAACGTTCCAGTACGCATAGGACAATTCTACATTCCAACCGACTTCATAATCATGGACATCAAGGAGGACACTGTAACCCCAATTATCCTAGGAAGACCGTTCCTAGCTACAGCCGGAGCGATTATAGACGTGAAGAAAGGAAGGCTAACATTCGAAGTAGGAGAAGAGAAGATAGAGTTCATTCTTACCAAGTTCTTACAAGCACCAGCAATAAACGATACCTACTATTTAGTGGACGAAATTGACGAATGCATAAGAGAACTTGAAAATGAAGAGACCACGTATTCAGAAATAATAAAGATTCAAATACCCGATATTTCTGAAGACGATAATTGGCGTAAACCGTATAAAGACGACAGCCTAAGTGAAAGCTTAGCACTGACCCCAAACCATATGCCAGGTCCAAAGAACCCATCTTTAGAACTCAAAACACTGCCCAAAAACCTCAGATATGAATTTCTAGACGATGAACTAAAAAGACCAGTGATAGTCAACGCCGACTTAGGACAACCAGAAACCGAAAAGCTATTAGAAGTCCTAAAGAAGTACCCCACCGCGTTAGGCTATAACATAAGCGATCTAAAAGGTATAAGCCCTTCGATCTGTATGCATCGAATTACAATAGAGGAAGACTCTAAAACCTCTCGAGAGCATCAGAGAAGACTGAACCCCATCCTGAGCACTGTAGTCAGAGATGAAGTAAAGAAATTGCTAGATGTAGGAATCATCTATCCGATCTCCGATAGTGAATGGGTCAGCCCAGTTCATGTCGTACCGAAGAAAGGAGGAGTCACAGTAGTTAAAAACGAAAAAGGCGAATCAATAACAAAAAGAGTCGTGATTGGAAGCAGGATGTGTATTGATTATAGGAAGCTTAACAAGGCTACGCGTAAAGATCACTTCTCGTTACCCTTCATAGACCAAATGTTGGAAAGATTAGCCAAACATTCATATTTCTGCTATCTAGATGGTTACTCATGATTTTTCCAAATTCCCATCCATCCTGATGACCAAGAAAAGACTACATTCACCTGTCCTTATGGTACTTTTGCTTACCGCCGAATGCCGTTCGGACTCTGTAACGCTCCAGCAACCTTCCAAAGATGCATGATGGCAATCTTCGCAGATTTCATAGACGACATCATGGAAGTATTTATGGACGATTTCTCGGTATGTGGACAAAGTTTCGAAGGATGCCTACAGAACTTAGAAATGGTATTAGAACGTTGTGTAAAAGTAAACCTCGTCCTAAATTGGGAAAAATGCCATTTCATGGTCCGACAAGGAATAGTTCTAGGACACGTCATATCAGATAGAGGAATCGAGGTAGACAAAGCTAAAATAGAGATTATAAAAGATCTCCAACCTCCAAAATCCGTACGAGAAATACGGAGTTTTCTAGGACATGCCGGTTTCTACAGAAGATTTATAAAAGATTTTTCGAAAATCACAAAACCTCTGACCGGCCTGTTAATGAAAGATGCTGAGTTCGTCTTCGACGACGACTGTTTAAAAGCATTCGAAACATTGAAATCAGCCCTTATCACCGCACCGATCATGCAACCACCCGATTGGCGACTACCGTTCGAAATCATGTGCGATGCGAGTGATTATGCTGTAGGCGCAGTTCTAGGACAAAGGAAGGACAAGAAACTCCATGCCATCTACTATGCCAGTAGAACCTTAGATCCTGCCCAAATGAACTACGCTACCACAGAAAAGGAACTTCTAGCAGTTATATTTGCGCTTGACAAATTCCGTTCTTACTTAGTAGGAGCAAAAATTATCATATACACATACCACGCCGCCATAAGGTACCTAATAAGCAAAAAGGATGCCAAACTAAGACTATTGAGATGGATCCTGTTATTACAAGAGTTTGACTTAGAAATCAAAGATAAGAAAGGAACCGAGAACGTTGTTGCGGATCACTTATCCCGAATAGAAGGCATCAAACATGAACCACTACCGATAAATGACGATTTCCCGTAAGAACGTCTGATAGCCAAATTAGAAAGTGACACACCCAATTCAATCTCGGAAGATCCAGAATTCGAAAAAGCCGTAGAAGCCGTCTATGCCCAAGTCACATTACCTTGGTATGCTGACATCGTTAATTACCTCGCTGCGGGCGTGCTTCCACTGGATCTTACTTATCAGCAAAAGAAGAAATTCTTCCACGATCTGAAACACTATTATTGGGACGAACCTCTACTCTTCAAGAGAGGGGCCGACAACATATATCGTCGCTGTGTCCCAGAGGAAGAAATAGAAAATATTATTTCCCAATGCGATTCATCACCATACGGTGGTCATGCTAGTACATCCAAGACGTGCGCTAAGATTCTCCAAGCCGGCTTATTCTGGGCTAATCTCTGGAAAGACGTTCACATCGCTGTGCAAAAGTGAGATCGATACCAACGAACTGGAAACATCTCACGACGCGATGAAATGCCTCATAAAGGAATCTTAGAGGTAGAAATCTTCGACGTCTGGGGAATAGATTTCATGGGACCATTCCCACCTTCTTTTGGTAATAACTACATACTCGTCGCTGTCGATTACGTGTCTAAATGGATAGAAGCCATAGCTGCTTTAATGAACGACGCACGAGTAGTAATCAAACTCTTCAAAAACACAATCTTCCCTAGATTCGGTGTACCAAGACTCGTCATTAGTGACGGCGGATCTCACTTCATATCACGAATATTCGATAAACTTCTCTCTAGATATGGAGTCCGACACCGAGTAGCTACACCCTATCATCCGCAAACTAACGGACAAGTAGAGGTCTCGAACAGAGAAATAAAACAGATATTGGAAAAGACTGTCGTTACCTCAAGGAAAGATTGGTCGTCAAAGCTACAAGAAGCTTTATGGGCTTATAGGACCGCCTTTAAGACACCAATAGGTACCACCCCCTACAAATTAGTTTACGGTAAATCCTGCCATCTCCCTGTAGAATTAGAGCATAAGGCCTTCTGGGCCATTAAGACACTCAACTTCAACTACACCGAGGCAGGAGAAAAGCGAATCTTGAACTTACACGAGTTGGAAGAACTCCGATTAGACGCTTACGAAAATGCCCGTATCTACAAAGAACGAACTAAAAAGTGGCATGATAAACGTTCAATCAGGAAACAATTCAGTGTGGGAGACATCGTATTGCTCTTTAATTCACGATTAAAACTTTTCCAGGTAAACTAAAATCTAGGTGGTCTGGACCTTATGAAGTGACTAAAGTACTTCAAAGTGGAGCTGTTGAAATTACCGATAAGACGAATGCACCATTTATCGTAAACGGGCAACGTCTAAAACGTTACAATAAGAACGACAACAGTCCTCAAGTCAGCAATATAACATTGCTTGAGCTTCCAGCTCAGACACCCGAATAGCTTCTCACCAAGCTATCGTCAGGCTTTAGACGTTAAAAACAACGCTTACTGGGAGGCAACCCAAATTTCCCTCGTTATTGTATTTCATTTTTCTTTAAAAGTCCACTTTGAAAATCCAACAAAAATTCTAAACTTATAATTACTACTACTTTCTACTTTCGTTTGTTTTCATATTCTATTTTATTTTTCCTCTTTTGTCTTTTGTTTCTACCACTTTTCGTTTCCAAAAAAAAAAATCCTGACTTCAATTTCCTATTCTAAACTTTTCAGGATTTTTAAAAAGCCTTCAAAACAATCCTTCTGTTTTCTCCGAATTACCTGCGAGTATGGCCGAATACGACTTCACAAAGGTTCACTTCCGAGGACTAGCTCAAAAGGCGAGATTTGCAGCATTGACCGAAAGAGAATTCGCCTTAACGTTGTATTATGATAAGGCTACTATGGATAAACTAGGGATCACAGATAGCATTCAATACCTGTTCAATCAACTGGGTTGGGAGAACACTGCTCTGAAAACACGTTTCGCTACCTATAAGGATCTCACCTATGAATTCCTTAGTTCTTTCAGATACATACCCAATTATGGTTTTGGATCCAGCACAGAGCTGATTACCTTCCGATTGTTTGGAATGGACCAAACCCATAGCCGGATGTCACTAGCTAACCTCCTAGGATTTCCTAGCGGACCGCATGTGTTCATCAGTGCAAAAGATGACGATATTGATTTTCTACTCGATCCATTCTGGGGTAGAATCACAGGCGACTATCACCCTGAACCAGACAGAATGTACAATGATGACATACACAACCCAGCCTTCAGATACTTCCATAAGATACTAGCTCACACCTTGTTTGGAAAAGAAGAAAATATCACTGCAGTATCTAAAGAGGAGTTATTCATCATGTTCTGTGCTTCTCAGGGACAGATAGTAAATGCAGTGCCTTTCATGATGAGATCTTTCAAACGCCTCACGCTGGAACCTCAGACACCTATTCTTATAGGAGGCCTAGTAACAATGATTGCCCACGAGCTTGGCCTTAGATTCCACTTAAATGCCAGCACTCGTTTTGGCACCATCCGACCCATGAACATATAATTCTGCTTTAACAGGCGCATCTTAGGAACTATGGGACCTGGACCGTATGAGTACCTCATTAACGAAAAACCAGTACAGCTATTCACACTACCTGATTATCTGATGACAAGTATCCACAACAAGGACAACTGGCTCTATGAATTGGATGAGCCTATGGGACCTCCTTCACCACAGTCAACACCACAGAACTATATGTATGACAGTGACTACATCTCTGAGGCACACGACTATATGTACTATGAGGATGCTGTATCCGAAGCTGAAGTAGACCCTACGACTCCTCCACACTACAACACTTATCCTGAGCCTATCCCTGAGGAGACCACCGACAAAATGGATACCGTTTTACTCAGATTGGACGACGTTGATAAAGCTCTGACTAATGTAAAAGCTGACATCGCAAGCATGCACAGCGAACTGGTAGGCTTCATGGATTTAGTCTGCGACCAACTCGACTACTACGCACGAAAGTTCAATGAGTTGAAGACACGAAAAGATTAGTTATTAGTTCTTAGCAGTAGTTTCAGTTTAGTTTAGTCTAGTTTAGTTTCATTCAATCATTTGGATTTTTCACATTGTTAGTTTTCTTTATGTACTACATACAATCATTTCAATTTTATGTTATTTCAATTCTAGTTTTTATGCAATTATTCTATTTTCGCATTATCCGTTGTTTGTTGGCTGTTCAATTACATTGTAGTATCATTCCTAAGCCTTAAAGTCACTACGAGTACGCCCTCAGAGCAAAATGCTGCGTTCTGCAGATTTTGCTGCTGTGACGACCGTCACAGCTTCATGACGAGCGTCACGCGGGTGACGACCGTCACGCAGTCAAAAACTGATATCTGATAAAACAGGGTTCGTGTTCTCTTCCACTTACCCCATTACCACTTCCATTAATCCTAACTCCTACCCCACTACAAATTTTCGTCCTCCCCACATTGAACTCTATATTTCAACTTCAATCTCAACCTCCACACCACACTTCTGTCAGTTCTTTCCTCTCTGCAGAAAAACCCCAATCTTCAGAAACCTCTCCATCTTCCAACAATGGCAAGGAATGCAGAAACCCCAGATATCAGCAACATTACCTTCAGTGAAGGAGACTTAGGCGAAAGACAACGAGCAAACTACATTGCATTTCATCAGAGGTCGCTCCAGCCGACTCATTATCCGCACCTTCCATCGCTTACGGAGCTCGGACTCCTTGAAGGTGTAACCTGGATGCTTCAAAGAGCAGACATCTGGAACCTCTGCACCAACCCACAGCCAACGTACGAACAACTCACTCTTGAGTTCTTGAGTTCGTTCACTTACGTCACAAGCAGCGGCGAACTTAACCAGCACACAGGTGCCGCATGCTTCCAGATGTTTGGCGTCAACTACCAGGTGAACCAAAATCAGATTGCCAGCATTCTACAGCTACTTCACGGCGACAACGCTCACCGCCGCATCACCGATCAGTTCCAGCACGAAGCTTTCGCACTGTGGTATCAGTTGACCGGCATCAATGCCGATGGTTGGGACTCTCTGCACGCCACTCATATCCATAACCCAACCATCCGGTACTTTCACAGAGCGTTGAGCAACACTATTTTCGCCAGAGACAGCAACCACAAAGTGAACTCGAAAGAGCTCTTCTTTCTTCATTGCGTCTTCAACAATGAGCCTGTCAACGCTGCTCCATTTCTGCTGGCTCACATTCAGGCCAACTGCAACCGTGGCTCGAAGCCATTCTACTTTGGCGGGATTGTCACTGCTATTGCACTTGGGCTGAACCTTGGCGACCACCTCCAGCACCTCCATTCCATCCCCTCGGTGTTCCTAGACACCGACCACTGCAGAGCCTCTCATCTTATCCGCTCCAGAGCTGACGGAAAATACCATCCGGTAGTGCGTGGCAAGACTGTCCGAAGCATCATCCTTCCGTCATGCACCCGCACACACCCAGAGGACCGTACCAACTGGTTGTTCAACCTCACTGCCCCTCCTGCTGCCGCTGTTCCTACTCAGGATCACACTCACGGTTCTGACGACGAAATCTAAGCTGAGTTGGATAGGTCCGAGCAGCCAGAGGCACCGCAGCCTCCTCCTCCAGAAGTTACATCCTCTCGCCGCCGCCGCCATCATCCCGTGCCAGACTACACAGAAGAGGACCTCTGCCGCTCCCTAAATCAGCAGGCACAGATACTCGCGATGCTGCAGCAGTAGAATCAGCGAGCTGACAAGTCCGAAGCTTGGCAGCGGACTCAAATGCAACAACTTCACACCGGCCAAGCTACTATCACTGAGAGCCTGGCGAATCTGACCTTGCAGGTCGAAGGACTCCGAGACACCGTCTACCACACCAGAGCTATGAGCTATGAGGACAGAGTAGCCCTTGCCAGAGCCAGAGGACACCAGCGCGGACGTGACAGAGGCCGTGACTAGATTTCTATTTTTTTTCCTTCATTGTTTACTATATTTCCAGTTTATTTGTATTTTCATTTTCAGTTGTATCTCCCTCTCGCATGCTTCAAGAATCAGTGAGGACACTGATCGAGATAGTGTGGGAGCGGAGCCTTTATTTCCATTCCACTGTACTCTGAATTTCGTTTATTTCCTTTATTTCCATTTCACTGCACTTTGAATTTTCGTAATTTCTATTTTAACACTTTCTATTTCTAGCAAATAAAGCTCGTCTATATAATTTTTCCCGTTACGCAAACAATCCCCACATTATTCAACGTAAACAAAAAATTTAGTTCGTTCCTCAAAAGCAAAAGCATCACGAGAATGTAACCGAGTTCAATCCAAGTTTTGAAACTCCGAGGAAACGATAGTTCTAACAAAACCAGTATCGTCCAGACACCTTAGATCTCTAGTTTATGCGAGTCGGTTTCACTACCTACGTGTACCAAAGTCTCAAGTGTCTACGCAAACTCAACCACAAGTAGTTTATACTAGCAGTCAGCACCATCCTAAAAACACTTCTAAGCGAGCGACCGATGCAAATAAGTGTATGATCTCCAAAAAGATGAAAAATCATGAAAAGAGAGCTAAAAAGCCCAAGAATATAAGATACGTTTCCTTCTAAGTTAGGTGCTCCTCACCCGAGCATTTAGCCCAACAGCACGAAAAACTCATTGAAAAATCAATGACATAAGCTTATGATCAATGAAGAAGATCAAAAACAGAAATGAGATCATACTCACTAACAGGTCGACTTGCCATGAAAGTGTACGGACAACGGGCTTAATGTGATTGCGCTAGAACAAACAGGGTGAACTTGCCGCGAGAACCTTGACACCAAGCTACAGTAGCATGACTGGGACCGATTTGCATAAAAAGGAGACCTCTGAAGACTTGTAGTCCAGTGTCGTCATGATACTCGTCTTGTTCCTACCAAGAATCCCGGTTTTTCCCTACTCTGCGAACGAAGAAGCTGCCTCGTGCTTGCCGACTTTTTCATGTTTTACTTGTGGACAAGCAAAGATTCAAGCTTAGGGGAGTTTGATAACACGAAATCATATAGACATTTTTATGCATAATTCAACTAAAGTTTAACCGTTTTCGATCCGATTTCGGGTTATTTCCGTGTTATTTGTCTGATGTTTTGCAGGTATTCAACGATCACGTCTAAACAAGGCAACATGAAGAAAAGAAGCAATCTCAGATGAAATATGGACGAAAAAGGAGTGAAAACACAATGAAAAGCGCAGGAAGCTGTTTTTGCTGATGTGACGACCGTCACAGCTGCATGACGAGCGTCACACGGGTGACGACCGTCACACCTTGTGACGACCGTCATGCAGGCAAAAACGCCCCACTCCAATTACACGTTAAAGAATCAGTTCCAATTCCCACAGAGTGGACCATGACTCCCTAAATTATCTGCCTCAAAGTCCATCACCTTCAAAGATAACCGTTGGAATTCCACTTCTATAAAAAGGGAAGCAGGGGACTTCAGAAAGTGTGCTGCATTCATACAACGAAGTGCTGCCAAATTTATTTCCAGAGCATATTTTCCAGTTTTATATTCTTATTCGTTTCTATTTATTTCTTCTGTATTCCCATTTTCATTCTTCTGTAATTTCTACTTTATTGTACGATCAAATTGGCATAAAGACTAGAATCCTGCCAACATTTGTGGAGGATCTGCCCAAAGGCCAATTGGAATATCTACAGGTTTCTCATTTCAATCGATTCCAGTTTTATTATAATGCAAATCATTATTTATTATTTTTATTCATGTTTTATCTTTCCCAAATCCATGTCTAGCTAAACTTAGGTAATCGATATGTAGTAATAATTCGAATGGGATTTGATAATAACTGGTTGAAAAACTTTCTTTTCAAAAAAGTAATTTATGGTCTGAGTGTTTAAAATTGATTCACTGAATAAACTTCGTCGCGAAAGCGAGAACTTATTTAAAAGTAGTTTTGCCACGAAAGTGGGAAATTAATAAAGATACGAACCAACAAGCGAAAGCTGCGGTAAGGTCAGATAGTAAACGCTAGTCATTCATTTTAATAACAGCGAAAGCACTTTAAAATGAATTAGAACTTAGAGATTTCCAAAAAATAATTTTAATCCCCGAACGGGATACGAAAGTGTACGTTTGGCCCTTAGGATTATGATTAGCGTCAATAACCATCGTGAGGCGAGAGTCTTCAAATCTCCATTTTCTGCTTAAATAAACTTTGAAAATTATTTCATACACCAGTAACTTATCAAATCCCTGAAGAACACAATTACTACGTATCGATTCAATCATTTATAATCTAAATAGTATTCTTAGTTCCCTTTTTGTGACAATCTTATTCCCTTAAACATATTCTACCTAGCTAAACATAGTAACTCCCGAGAACACTAGTTTGATTACGAGTCCCTGTGGGATCGATATCTATTATTACTACACGATAGACTGTGCACTTGCAGTTAGGTTGTATTAGACATAGAAAGTCGCGATCAGTACTCGACGGGATCCACGCTTGTTTTCTAGTACGGATTGTTATTCTATCTACTCTACAGGTTTGGGGTTAAAAGAAAATAAAATGACTCGGCAAAGTATCGCACTTTATGCCTACGTATTCCCGTCTGGAACGAGAAATCAGAGTCAACGTAGTTCGCCTACCTACGGGAAAGGAGGGAAGGTTGCTCGCTAGGATATCGCATCCTATGCCTACGTACTTTCATACAGCATGAAAGATCAGAGCAAACGTAGTTCGGGCCACGGAAGACAAAAATTTGTCTGTTTATCTTTTATCCTTCTGAAAAAGGTTTTCTTCTGATTACGAGTCCAAGCGTACAAAAATGACATTTGATTGGTTTTCAGTCTTTTACGCAAGAACTGTCTTTTATTGATGTTTAAAATCTTATTACTGTGTTTTGAATGATTTTGAGACAGAAGAGAACGAACTCTAAAACCTAGGGTTAAAATGGGAATCAAAATCTATCCTAATGTTGTCATGCATTGATTAACACCTAATGTCTGTCATATTTCTCTCTTGCGCAGAGAGAAACAGAGATCCTAGGGGATAAACGGAAATGAAACAGCATATATACAGTAAAGCAGTAAAATGCATGAATGCAGCAATACAAGCGAGGCAAGGGAGTCCCATTCAACCTCGAACCTAGAAAAAAATAGGCAAAGTGAAACGGCTTCACTTCAAACCTAAGGGGAAATTAACAAACAATACAGCAAAGAAAATAAACCCCAAAACCAGCTCTGACAGCCCACCAACTCCTACAGCAACAACTCTGAAAAACATCCAACTCTGACAGTTGATTAACAGCAAAACAATAACATCTTCAAGTGAACCCAAAAATCAAACTCCAATGGTTTCCCAGATTCAACAAGCTTCCATCTCCAAGAAATCACCAAGCTCAAGCAAGCACAGAATCTTCACCAGTTGACAGCATCAGACAACAGATAGCTCTAAACAGCAGGAAAACCCTAACTTTAACAACTGCATAGTTTTGACATGAATAATCTTCATCTTTGTCAATCTTTGATCTTCATCTCTATATTCAATGGCTTCTTTCTTCAAGGCAAGCTCTCCTAGATGATAGTCACTTAACAAGATGAGTTGAATGTTAAACAGTTCATTGACTACCAAAGGAAGCCTACAAACAGTTTAACATTATAGAAGAGTGGTTCTCTCAAAGTTCTACCTCTAAGGTAAGGCCACTTATCCCTCCAAAGGAGGGAGGTTAATACCATAGAGGGACTTTATGTCATAGAGAGGAATGGAAGCACATGAAGCTATCCATGTTTGTACAAAAAAATCAGTCTATTCGAAGGCTCTACTTATTCCTATTATTTCCTATGTCTTCAATCAACACCTTCAATCTCCAAGCTCCAAGGATCTTCTTTTGTCTTTAATTAACACCTTTGATTCTTCATGCTCCACAAGCTCAAACCAAGCCCCATACCCCATAGAAAAGCCCAAAAGCCCAAGCAAACAAATATAAACCCCAAGTGGGAACACCAAACAAACACTCCATTTGTAAAATATACTAAAAATAGTAATATAGTATTTAAAATTCTAAGATTAATTCTAAGGGGATTTCTACATCTACCCTACATACCCTATATGTCCCAGAACCTAATTCATGCTAAAAACCCCAAAATAAAATGTTATAATGCACCTATGTTGAGTTTGAACCCTACTCTAACTAACCTAATGTTCTCTAATCAAAACTAAACAAGATTAAATCACAAAAATGTGAGATAAATCTCTAAGGGAACCTATACTTCCAATCTAATCAACCCAACAAGAATCAACTCAAAACTATTCACCAATTGGTCACAAGAAAATTTACAAAAACATGTATCAAATGTACAAAATTAAAGAAATTAATAAAATGGGAAAAATCAAATTAAATTGAAAAAATGGGTGAATATGAAATTTATTATTTTCATAAAATCACAAATAAATCCAAGATTATGGAGGTATTTTTGAAATATTTTTCTGATTAATTTTGGATTTATTATGATTTTTTTTGTAAACTATGTGCAAATATGAAAGAAAAAGAAAATTCAAACAAAATTAAAGCAGGGGTGGCAAAAGCAATTTATACACTGCATAAGCACATTGGGCCCAAGAGGGGGGTACTGCTAGCAAATGCGCTAGGCCCATTAAAGGTTCTGAAAAACAACACAAAGCAATAAACCGGGGGGGGGGGGGTGCGAATAGCGAGGATTCGCTTGTTATCCATGTTTGGGCCCCAAACGGGGGGTGCGAATAGCAGGTCTGGCCTAGGCCCAAACCAAAACGCAAGGGGGAGAGGGGGTGCCACGAGAAACAAAGGGGAGATGGCCAGCAATTCGCAACTGGGCCTAAGCCCTAACCCAACCCAATCTCAGCTTTAGCAAACAAAACCCCAAACCACTCTACCCTTCCCACACACTGTTCATCGTCCTTAGAGAAACCCTAAACGACGCAGATGCTCCCTCTCAAACCTCTCACTCTGAAGATCTCAAGCCTTGCTCTCACCTCACAAACTTGTTCATCAACCTCACCTAAACGCTTCCCACAAATCAATCTCCATTACGAACCACCTTTTCAATATCACAATTCAGAATGACTTCCCTAACCTAACTTCGCTTCACAAAATTCTGATATTCAAACCTAAACACCAAGATCTACCCTAATCTCATTTCCAACCTAGCACTCGAAACTAAGCTAAATCCAGCTAAACAAACCGCATGCATGTTTACGAGTTAGAGAAAGAAGAACAAGAACCTGGAGAATCTGATGAAGAAGATGAATGCTGGAAAACGATGAGGATTTCGAGGTTCCAAATGCGCGAAGATCTGCAAATCGAGGAAGATTGGGGACTTTGATGAACGTAGCTGAAGATCTTTATTGAAGATATGAAGATCTGCGAAGATCTAAACAAAAACTAGAGATTAGGGTAATCTGGAGGAATTTCTGGGCGAACGATGAATGTTCTTCGTGGATCTGGGAAAATGATGAACGAAGATTGATGAAGATCTGGCAAGAATTTATGGAGTTCTCGGTGGTTTGAGGAAGATCTGAAGAAACGGACGAAGAACGAATTTGATTCGTTGATGTTCTTGAGTTGCAGTTTTCTGGAAAAAACTCAGATGAACGAGATGGTGGATGAACGAACGTGAAGGTGTTCTTGATGATGATCGGCTTGCTGGAAAAACGTTGAAGATTGATGAAGATTCCGGCGAGGAGTAATTTTCCGGCGATGATGGATGGAGGATGATCGGTGAGGATTGATGTTGAGAGGAGGAAAAAATCTGGGGAAAATGCAGTTTCCGGCGGTCTCAACAGACTCCGGTGACTGTTACAGCGGAGGAGGACGGTGGCTGCATGCACTCCGGCGAGGGGGAGTTAGTGGGATACCAGGTGGCGCTCACACAAGGTGTGTGGTGGCGGTGGTGGACAAGTGGCACTGAGAGAGGATTAGAGGGTTACACGTGTGATCAGAGAGGAGATAGTGGAGTGTGTGTTGTCAAGATTCTGAGTGTGTGTGAGAGTGAGGTGGCAGCAAGCTGGAATACACGCGTGGCAGCGTATTTATAGGACACCTGGCATGCGAAAATGGACCCTGATTTGGGCTTCCTGACTTGGATAATTGGCCCAATGGATAATGACTCAGGATAAACATGATTAAGGACCAATTAACTAAACAAAAATGAAAATTAAACCAATTAACCAAACAAAATTTAATAATAAAATCCTAATTAAAATAAAACAAAAATTAACTAAAACCTAATTAAAGTCTCTAATTAACCCTAATTAAAGCCTAAACGAAAATTAATAAAACCCTAATTAATCTATAAAAAAACAGAAAAGATTTATTATCTATATCTATTTAAAAAATCTAATTAAATCAAATAAAATCTAATAAAATCTATAAAACATTTAATCCTGTTTTAAAAAATCTATTCTATAAAATCACTTAAAATTGAATAAAATCTAAAACATTAAATTCTATTTAAAATCTATTCTATTAAATTTAAAAAAAACAATTAAAATCTAATAAAATCTAAAAAAAACATGAATATCTATTTTAAAACCTATTCTTATTTAAGAAAAATAATATCTAGTTATATCTATTTTAAAAAAATATATTAAAAGAAAATTGATATCTAAAAAAACTTAAAATCTATTAAATCTCTAAAGAAAGAAAGAAACAAAAGAATATCTATTTAAAACTCTAAAAATTATTAAAGAATCTATTAAATTCTATAAACAAAATACTAACCTATTTACTATCTAAAAACAAACAAATAACCCTATTAAAAATCTATTAAATGCATTAAAATCTAGAAAATAAAAGAAAAAACCTAACAATGCCAGGAGACCGATTAAATTGATTATAAAACGATTGCGCAACCATAACGAAACCCGGGCACCGAGATGGCCTGAAAACACAGGGAACGAGCACCAATTCTCAAAATACGCTTATTCAAACCGGCCTGAACTGCCTGAAACACCAGGGGCTGCAGTCCCAATAAAATCGATCTGACTGAGAAAAATGCAATGCATGCAGTATATGAATGCGAATGCAGAATGCGTTGAAACATAAACCAGATATGGGAACTGGTTGGTCAAATTTTAGGGTGCAACAGCTGCCCCTATTCAAGCGGCTTGGACCCGACTGGGTGAAGAGCGAACGGCCTTCAAACATTCGAGGTACAAGACGGTTGAATACCAAAGGAACCCTGAAATTTGCCGACTGCAGAAATAAAATGCACCACTGCTTGGGGAACGACATTCGTCGAGTGAACCTGATTGTTACGGTAACAACCGATCATTCGTTGGAGAATAACTCTGATTTTGACTCTCACCACCCATGTAACACCACAGGTACTGAACTATCTTTGCAAAAACACCTCTGTCCACAACTGGACCAACCTTGTCAACACCAGAAGAGGAACAAATTCGTCAACACGAGTAAAGATCCCCATCATCACAGGAAAAATCTTATCCACAATGGTCCTTAAATTTCGTCAACATGAAAAGCCATAAATTCGTCACCACGAAGAAATCCTATCATCATAGGAATAAACTTTCCCTCATCAGGACTCCTCATTCTGGCAACATGGAGAAATCAAACTTGTCTTCGTCAGGACTCCATATTCCCTTCACATGGAGAAATAACACTTGTCCTTATCAGGGATCCTCATTCCGTCAACACGGAGAAATCCCGGCGACTTCGTTGGGGATGAGTTGTCAGCATCTTGTCAACACAAGGGGATCCTATCAGCATAGGCAATGACATCTTATTCGCGTCTTATCAACACGAGGAACTCCTATCAACATAGGAATAAATTTGTCCATGTCAGGACTCACGTCTCGTCAACACGAGGAAAAAATAGATTCATCAACACGAATAAATCCTATCATCATAGGAATACCATTCTTGTACATATCTGAACTCCCATTTCGTCAACACAAAGAAATCCTATCCACATAAGCATAAACTGTCCTCATCAGGACGCACATTCCGTCAACACAGAGAGAGTATTAATTCGTCAACACAAATACAGCCTATCAACATAGGCATAAATTGTCCTCATCAGGACTCCATATTCTGTCAACACGGAGGAATAAAACTCGGTCCTCAACAGGACTCCATATTCCGTCATCACAGAGGAAACGCAATCTTGGTCCTCAACAGGACTCCATATTCCGTCAACACGGAGAAATCCTATCAACATAGGCATAACTTGTTCTCATCAGGACGCACATTACATCGACATGGAGGAAATAATTCGTCAACACGAATAAATTCTATCAACGTAGCTGGGGATATTCTGAAAACCAATGACCGACACCCGTTCTGACAACAAGCGACCACTTCTGAAATTTTGATTCATGGAACCCTGAGATGCTACTGCAGCAACAAACTTGACAAAATAGTCCGCTGATCGGATACGAGAAAACCTCAATCAGTAACTCTGTGGGGATGATAAACACACCTGAAATCAAAAGGTTAACCAACCTGACTTATGTTCAAAATGCGCATGTTTGACAATGGCGTAGTGCTCCCTACAACATGGAAATGCTACGCGTTTTCTGGATGGATGCAAACATGATAATGCATGCAAATGCAAATGCAGGTTCAGGCTGCCAGGAACAGCTCTGATAAACTTGCTTCATCAACAACGGCTGCTGAGGACAAATACCACCTTGCTGGGGAAGGAACGGGTACCACCAAGTATACCTGCCAAAATAAATGCCAGGACATACAACCAAACTCTTTCGGGGAGAGCTTTAAACCTTCAATTTCCACGGAGAGGAAAGAAAACATCTGCTGGGGAGAGAACACCCCGCTGGGAAAGAAACGACTCTCTCGGGGAATCTTAACCAACTTCGCTGGAAACAGGGAGCGACTCCGCTGGGGAAGAATGAACAACCCTACTGGGGATAATGAACTGTCTGGGCACAATTTACAATCCACTGAAAACTAAACGACTCCGCTGAGGATAAAGAATCCTTTTGGAGAGACACCACTGTCTGAATACAGCTTACAAACTTTAAGAATCAAACTCTGCTAAGGGTGAACGACCCTGCTAGGGAAAGTAAAACCATCTGGCCATAGTTTACAAACTCGGGACTTAGGATAGACATCCTGTGGTGAGCATTAATCTTGACCCGCTGGAGATATCTTATGAACTGCTTTCATGAGGATACTCTTATGGGGGATACGCTATGACTAGCTGGTGAAATTGATCCTTCTTCAGTAAGGAACAGTGTCATCTCAGCTTCAGGGAATGAAGCGCGACCTGCGTGGGGATTCACTTCACATAATGCTCAAGTCCTTTCATCCAGAGCCTCTGGTTAGGACTGCAACTTTCTGGTCGTCCACTTCACATGGGCAAGAACCCTGCAACACCACAAACGAGACAAAAACATTCTATACAATCAAATCTATTCAAGTTAGCGTTAGTGACATCATTTTTAGTCAATCCGAAGTTTTAGCAATCATTGGCAAGGGCCAGCAACGTTATGCAACTGCTAGTTTTATCAAAACATTGGCGTTTTTTCACATACAAAACAGTAAGGAACAAGTATCAAATACTGAATAACATGTTTTATTGATTGGGCCCCTGAATGGGCAGAGTTTTGTACACTGGATGTAACTCCTGAAAGAGGAAATTACGCACAACAAATATACAAGTAGGCACAGGGAGCATAAATACAGTGATAAATCAAATTTGCACATATGTCGGCAACGTGATGCAGACAAACACCATGAGCTGATCCTCCTATGACTCGCCTGACTCTTGCGCTTTCCCAGTATTCAAATTTCGGAAGAGATTGTATCTGATAAACGAATCCCCAAAGTATTCTCCCAACCACCAAGCAATGCAGCATCAAATTTGGACCGCAGTCATTTGCTTTTTAAATCCCTAACTTTTGCGTGAACCGCCCTTTGCGGGTTTTTAGTTCACCGGGATACCCTTTTTTGCCGAAGCCGCCCAGTGTAGGTTTTCGACTTCGCGGGTGTACTTCTTTTTAATTTTATCCCTAACTTTTGCCCGAACCTTTTATTATGTTTTTGGTTCGCCGGGATGCCCCATTTTTGCCTGGACTCTCTTTTTTCTGTCTAGCGGGTCAATTTTTAAGCAAAGTATTTTTTAACTGCGTCCGAATTCACAGGCGACGTAAAGTCTTCACCGTCCATGGTGGACAGCAACAAAGCTCCTCCTGAAAAGACTTTTCTGACAACGTATGGCCCTTCGTAGTTAGGGGTCCACTTGCCCCTGTGATCAGTTTGTGGCGGGAGAATCCTCTTCAGCACAAGGTCGCCCGTCTGAAAGCTCCGAGGATGTATCTTCTTATCATACGCTTTCTTCATCCGGCTCTGGTACAACCGACCGTATGCTAGAGAAGCTAGCCTCTTCTCATCCATTAAACTCAGCTGATTCAACCTGTCTTTCACCCATTCTGCCTCGTCAAGTTGGACATCTCGTAATACCCTCAGGGAGGGAATCTCAACTTCCAGTGGTAGCACCGCTTCCATTCCGTATACCAACGAGAACGGGGTTGTCCCGGTTGATGTGCGTACCGTCATACGATAACCGTGAAAAGCGAAAGGTAGCATCTCATGCCAGTCCTTATAGGTCACCACCATCTTCTGAACAATCTTCTTTATGTTCTTATTGGCCGCTTCGACAACGCCATTCATCTTGGGTCGGTAAGGAGAAGAGTTGTGATGTTCAATCTTAAAATTCTGACACAGCTCCTTCATTATCTTGTTATTTAAGTTCAAACCGTTATCGGTAATAATCCGCTCAGGGATTCCATATCTGCAAATGATATCTCGTTTGATAAACCTGACTACCACCTGCTTGGTCACATTAGCATATGATGCCGCTTCCACCCATTTGGTAAAATAATCAATTGCTACCAAAATGAACCGGTGTCCGTTAGATGCCGTTGGCTCAATCTTTCTAATCATATCAATTCCCCACATCGAGAATGGCCACGGTGATGACATCACGTTCAGAGGACTCGGAGGCACATGGATCTTATCCGCATAAATCTAGCACTTATGACACCTCTTCGCAAACTTGAAACAATCAGTTTCCATAGTTAGCCAGTAATAACCTGCCCGCAACAGCTTTCCTCGTCATAGCATGCCCATCAGCATGTGTACCAAACGTACCCTCGTGTATTTCCTCCATAAGCAACTTCGCCTCTTTCTCGTCTACACAGCGTAGCAACACCAAGTCATGATTCCTTTTGTACAGGACACCATCCGGATTTAGATAGAAATTACCAGCCAATCTCCTGAGAGTCTTCTGATCGCGACTGGATGCCCCAGCCGAATACTCCTTGTTCTTCAGGAAATTCTGGATGTCAAAGTACCAGGGCTTATCATCGGATGCTTCGTCAATAGCAAATATGAATGCGGGCCTGTCAAGCCGAGAGATAACAATCCTGGGAGCCTCGTTCCAGAAGTTAACTTTATACATGGAAGACAATGTAGCCAGGGCGTCAGCCATCTGATTTTCTGATCGCGGCACATGATGCAATTCAACCTTGTAAAAGAAAGGCAATAATCTCCTTGCATAATTCATGTACGGTATCAAATTGGGCTGACGTGTCTCCCATTCTCCTTTTATTTGATTCACCACCAGAGCTGAGTCTCCGTATACATCCAGATGTTTGATTCACAAATCAATGGCTTCTTCAAGCCCCATAATACAAGCTTCGTATTCGGCTTCATTATTGGTAACCGGAAAGGTCAATCGAGCAGTAAATGGAATGTGCGACCCATGTGGAGTAGTGATGATTGCCCCTATTCCGCTACCATAGGAGTTTACAACTCCGTCAAAGATCAACTGCCACTTGGAATCTGTCTTTGGTCCTTCATCCGGCAACGGTTCTTCCCAATCTTTCATCTTCAGGTACATGATATCCTCGTCAGGAAAATCAAACCTCATCGATTGGTAGTCCTCAATAGGCTGCTCAACAAGATACTCCGATAACACGCTCCCTTTTATAGCCTTCTGTGAAACATACTGGATGTCATATTCGGTCAAAACCATCTGCCAACGGGCAATTCTCCCAGATAGTGCCTGCTTTTCAAATACGTATTTTATAGGATCCATCTTCAAAATGAGCATGGTTGTATGATTTAGCATGTACTGCCTCAAACGCTTGGCGGCCCAGGCTAGCGCACAACAAGTTTTTTCGAGCATTGAGTATCAAGATTCACAGTCAGTAAACTTCTTACTCAGGTAGTATATCGCATGCTCTTTACGCCTTGTCTCGTCATGTTGACCGAGAACACAACCCATACTCCCCTCAAGAACCGTCAAATACATAATCAAGGGTCTCCCTGCCACTGGAGGTATCAAAATAGGAGGCTCCTGCAAATACTGTTTTATTTTATCAAACGCCTTTTGACAATTTTAATTCCAGGTCACAGCCTGGTCCTTTTTCAACAACTTGAATAACGGCTCACATGTGTCTGTTAGGTGAGATATGAATCGAGTGATGTAGTTCAACCTCCCTAAGAACTCGCGCACCTCTTTTTCTATTTTAGGCGTCAGCATTTCTTGTATTGCTTTTATTTTCGCAGGATCAGCCTCTATTCCTTTTTCGCTCACGATAAACCCCAGCAGTTTACCTGATCTCACCCCGAAGGTGCATTTGTTAGGGTTCAGTCTCAGCCTGAACTTCCTAAGCCTCTTGAATAATTTCAGCAGATTCACCAAATGTTCTTCCTCCGTCTGGGATTTGGCAATCATATCATCAACATAAACCTTGATCTCTTTATGCATCATGTCATGAAAGAGAGTCGTCATTGCACGCTGATACGTTGCCCCAGCATTCTTCAATCCGAAGGGCATCACTTTGTAACAAAATGTTCCCTAGGGCGTAATGAAGGTAGTCTTCTCCATGTCCTCTGGCGCCATTTTAATCTGATTATAGCCCGAGAAGCCGTCCATGAAGGAGAATACGGAGAATTGAGCGGTGTTATCGACCAGCACATCAATGTGAGGAAGTGGAAAATCATCTTTCGGGCTCGCTTTGTTCAAATCACGGTAATCTACGCACATTCTCACTTTACCGTCTTTCTTTGGCACTGGCACAAGATTAGCGACCCATGAGGGGTATTTTGTAACAGCTAGGAAACCAGCATCCCACTGCTTTTGAACCTCCTCCTTAACCTTCACAGCCATGTCCGGTCTAGTTCTTCGGAGCATCTGCTTAACCGGCGGGCATTCTTCTTTTAGCGGCAGACGATGCACAACCTTATCCGTATCCAGCCCAGGCATATCCTCATACGACCAAGCAAAATATCACTGTACTCTTTGAGCATTTCAACCAATCTTCGCTTGACGTCGCTCTGTAGCGCGGCCCATATACGAACATTCCTTTCAACCCCTTCCAACCCCAGATTGACGATCTTAATGACTTCCTCATGAGGCAGAATGATTCTTTCTTCTTGTTTTACCAACCAAGACAACTCTTCTGGAACATCGCCATCATCAACAATCTCTTCTTCGGTCTGAAATACCGGGTGCTCAAAGTCGAAGTGAGTCATAGGCGGTTCATAGATGTCATCTGAAATAGTAATCCTGCAAAGGAAATGGTTAAATGCTTCAAAACACATACAAAGCGAATAACCATGTTGCCATTTTATTGTAAAAATAAAAACAGGAAAAACAGAGATCACAACATTTGTACATGAAAAACGCCTTTTATTTAACGATTAAACAATGCAATGTACATAACAGAATGGCCCTAAGCAAAATCACGATGCCTCGGGTAGGACACCGGATTGTTCAACAATTAAGAAAACAAAGCATTACTGTTTAGTTGTCACAGGAACAGTCTCCTGAATAGACCAATTGCAAAGCCCTTGTCCTGGCACGCTCGGCTGAATCCAGGCGTCCATGTCGCAGTCGCTGTCTCCTTCTTCGGAATCTGAAACAGCGTTGATGGTCTCGTGATATACCCCACCATCCGTAATTGTTATTGGTCCTTTGAAACGGGGTGCCCCTGCAGTAGGCGTTGATGACGAAGCTTGATATCCAAGCCCAAATCTGTCCATTTTCACGGGAATATCCAAAACCTTGCCCCAGCCCTTGGTCTCACCGGTCTTCACCAGAGCCTGAGCCTCTTTGTATGACGACACTCGCCACCTCTGATGCTTTACTTGGCCCTGGAACTTTGTCCTTAATGCACAACCCCTCAAAGGCTTGACATGGTGTTTCATGGATTTCGCTGTCGACTTCCACATACTTGAATGACGACAAATGGTTGACCAGTATATCCTCCTCTCCACAAACTGTGACCACACTGTCCCCCACCATGTACTTCAGCTTTTGGTGTAAGGTAGATGTGACTGCCCCAGTACCATAGATCCATGGTCGTCCAAGAAGACAGCTATATGCTGGTTGGATGTCCATAATATAAAATTCAGTTTCAAAAACCTCCGGCCCCACTTGCAGAGGCAAAGTTATAGATCCAAAGACTGACCTCCGTGTACCATCAAATGCTCTGACCACCAAGTCACTAGGCGTACAAATGATCCCCCCTGATGTCTAACTTCATCATTGCTTTCTTCAGCAGCACATTCAAGGAAGATCCGGTATCTACCAGCACATGGGACATGATTGTGCCCCTGCATTCAACTGAGACGTGCAACGCCATATTATGTTCTCTTCCCCTCGGGGTCAAATCAAAATCTGTAAATCCCAAACTATGGCCTGCATTCACGTGCGCCATCACCCCCTCCAACTGATTCACAGAAACATCTTGGGGTACAAACGACGTGTCCAGAATTTTCAATAACGCATTCCTATGGGCTTCGGAACACAATAACAGCGACAATATGGAGATCTTCGACGGCGTTTGTTGAAGGTGCTCAACAATTTTATAGTCACTCTTACGGATAAGACGCATATATTCTTCTACATCTTTTAGTGACGTTTCTTTTTCATTCCTCTGCACTGGAACATTCTCATTCACTTTACCTTTACCTTTTGCCAATCGTTCAGCCTCTACCTCAGGCGATATAAAAATTCTCCCGCTCCTCGTCATTCCTCCAGTCCCGACGACATTGTCCACAACCCTAGCTGGTCGTTTACTGATATCAATTTTCTCCCCATCACAATATGCTTCTAGCCCATAAGTCCATGGTACTGCCTTGGTGCTCTCATAAGGGATTGGCCCTGCCTTTGTAATAGTGATCATCGGCCGCCTGGCTGGCGCCGTTATAGTTATCGTTTTCCGTGGAATTGTCACCGTAGCAACATCACTCTGCTCATCAGCTAACACCTCTGCAGGTTTCTCAACTGCCGTTCTATCAATTGCAACGTGCCTTTATCTATCAAGGTCTGAATACCCTTCTTTGATTCAGCACAACCCCCAGCTTGGGTCCAACATTCTAGACAAAACTCATCGCAGCCCGGATACACACCTCCTTTCAATAACCTGCTCTTTACTTCACACAACGGTGTTCTCAGTTCATCAACATTCATAATTAGATTCAAACCCTCCTCAGTCAAAATAGCATTTGCCCCATGGTTGGGCATAGGTTGTTGCACTATATTCGGACCTTCTTGTCCAAACTTTATGGCCTTGCTATCCAGTAGATCCTGAACTTTATGTTTAAACGCATGACAGGCCTCTAAGTCATGCCCGGGTGCCCCGGAGTGGAAGTCACAATGTTTGTTAACATCATACCCATAAGGAAGGGTTGGTCCCGTGGGCGGCGCCAAGGTCTTCTTTTCAACTAAATTCAGCCCCAACAGTGTCTGAAAGAGTTCTGCGTACGTGGAAGGAGGCGCTTCAAACACTCTTTTCGGCTTCGCATTCGGAAATCTTCTTTGGCCAGCATTCTGCCCCTGCTGCTTGCTGTGGCTGCTGCTGTTGTTGTTGCGGTTGTTGTTGTTGTCTCTGTTGAGGAATCGGAATCGTGACACTAGCTATCTGCTGCGACTGATTATACTGATGTCTTCCTCTGCCTCTGCCCCGACCCACCAAACACTGCACTAGCATCACCTTGACGTCGACCACCAAATGCTTTTCTATTACCTCCCGATGAAGTAGACTCCGCAGCTTGGAACCTTCCCACCTTAATACTATTCTCAATCATTTCACCCATCAAGATCAGATCGGAGAAACTGCCCAACGCAACAGGAAACAACTTCTCGTAGAATATCCCCGTGAATGTTCCAATGAACATATCATTCATTTCCTTCTCCACTAGAGGAGGATGCACTCTTGCCGCCATGTCGCGCCACCTTTGCGTATATTCTTTGAAACTCTCCCCAGTTTTATGTGACAAGCCTTGCAGCTGGACCCTGTTCGGTGCCAGGTCACTGTTATACTTGTAATGAGTCACAAACGCCTCAGCCAGTTGCTTCCATGTTTTGATCTGAGTGGGCTCCAGCCCCATATACCACTCAAGTGACGGCCCAGATAAGCTGTCTTGGAAAAAATGCATCAGCATTCTTTCATCATTCGAGTAAGCGGACATCCGTCTGTAGTAGGAGCGAACATGCACCTTCGGACAAGTGTCTCCCTTATATTTATCAAAGGAGGGAGCTTTAAACTTCAGCGGTACCCTTAGGCCAGGCACCAAGCCCATCGTGGTCATATCTAAACCAGAAGTATTCTGATTCACTACACCCTTCATTTGTTCCTCAAGCATTTTGATCCTCTGAACAGGATCCACAGGTCCATCCATACCCCTACCAGAGAAGGCATCTTCTTGTTGGTCTTCCATCCAATTAACATTCTTATTTCCGTACCCATCATACCCATTGTTATGACCAAATCTAGTCTGATTCATCATAGGGCCCCGTCCTTTGTTACCATACCCTTGAGCGACCCCGGCAGGTCCAAAAGACATCATTCCAGCACCATTTCTGTTACCGAATCCACCATAGGCCTGATTAGCATTACCAAATCCATCATGTCCGAAACCCTGAGCGTTGAAACCAAACTTCCCATCTTGGTTAACATAATCAAACCCTTGGTCGTTATAGCCGAATCCGTTGTTACCAAAGCCATTACCTCCATTATTATCATCGCCCAGATTGGCATCTCCGAATCCAACGTTGTTAATGACAGTCTCATTACCAATTCCTGTATTACCATTCCCGGCGCCAGCGCCATTGTTCACATTCACAGCAGGTATATTCACCACAGGTGGAGCTACAGGCGTAGGAGTACCATCCCCATGAATGGTTTCAACACGTACAAAATTGTGGTCTTCGTTTCCATTCCCGACATTCCTCGCCAGCAATGGCTGCACCAGAGTTTGCAAGTTTTCCTTCCCCTTCACAATTGTCTCCATCGTCTGCATGAATAGCGCCAGCTTCTCACGCATCTCCTGCATCTCGTTTTGCATCTGGTCCATGACTCTTTTGCAGTTGGTACGAGTAGAGTATTGGTGTGGGCGTTGACTTTCAATCCTGGAAAAACCTGGATAGATGCAGGAAATGAGATACAGTTCAATAATTACCTGGTAATGCAATATGAATGTGTATGCAAATGCAACATGTGTCTGTGCATTAGGGAATATCACTCCCCAATTCTAGTGCCAATGTGCCAGTGCGGTGACGGTGATAGCAATAAGAAGCTCGAAACTCAATCATAGAAAAACATCTCATACATTGCAGAAAATCCTATCAAGTCGGGAATACAATATTAATGATCGTACAATAAGAAGGCATGACCTCAACCAACAATCCTGGTGATGGCCAGCATAATGCAAATAAAGCATACACGTCAATACATGAGATAGTCAAGTGCGACCATACGCCTGGTACTCCTCTAATAATCTCTTAGTCTTGGGATGATTTGGTTGAGTAAGCAAACCCTCGACAAGTAG
Source organism: Lathyrus sativus (assembly GCA_963859935.3). Taxonomy (NCBI): domain Eukaryota; kingdom Viridiplantae; phylum Streptophyta; class Magnoliopsida; order Fabales; family Fabaceae; genus Lathyrus; species Lathyrus sativus. Next base: position 74,740,453 of record OZ012739.1, on the reverse strand, counting down.
ATCTCTTCGCTTGAGAACACGTCATAAATCACCAATAGATTCCTCCCATGCTCCTTCTCCAAAGCGGTCATCTAACTTCTGTTTCTGAGACACAGCCTCCTTCTTGCACTCGATGACTTTGTTCAATGAGTTCTGAAGACTATATCTTGTCATAACCTCCTCTTCATACTTTCTCTTGCTAGCCTTCAACTGATTTTCGAGTTCAGAAATTTGCTGTTTCAATTTGTCTTCCCTCTTTTTGTTGTTGGTTAGCGTAGCATTCCACGTTCTGTTGCACGAAGCGATTTCCCGGTAGGCAGCATCAAGTGACTTCTTCTTGGACTCTAACATATCATGAGAGCTTTTGAATTCTTTTCCTAGGCGTTCACGTTTCTTTGTCTCTTCTGTCAGTTCGGTACCTAGCCTGTTTACCAACTCAGTCTGCTGTTGGAAGGAATACACAGCTTTGTTCTTCTCACTCCGGATTTGAGCCAATTCCTTCTCTAGCTCTTCATTGATCTTTATCAAGTCTTATTTTTCTTTCACAACCCGCTCATAGATCTCAATAGCCATAGTAGTCGGTTCCTCAACTGGAATGGGAACGGGACGTGATACTGCTGGAAAAGGCATCTGACCTGTCTTACCCTCTCTTGCATCCACACCTTGTAAGGCATATAGGCTTGACAATCATTCTTGCCTAGTAATGTTTCCCTCTTCTGCAGATATGATTCCAAGCGCGCTGAAGCTTGGCCAATAATTCCCCACTCAGGTCACCAGTGAAATACAGAGATTCCTGTATTTCTTCTTCCTTCGGCGGACTCTTCAAAGCATACCCAAACTGTCGAACCAACAAAGATGGGTTGTAATTAATACAACCCTTCCTTCCGATTAGAGGAACGTTGGGAAACCCGACACAATTGAAGATAATCTCCGACCCTAATAAATCTCTATCGAACCAGACGATGTCTTCTGAAGAAAGCCCCATTAGACGCTCAGACCATTCAACTGTATGTGCAGATTCAACAAAAGGACCCTTCTTGGGCAGATGACTCTCAAACCACATATTCAGCAATGGTACACAACAATGGACGTTTTTCCCCCTCCTATTTTCATTCTTATAATGCAAGGAATGATAGAAATCTCCAATCAAGGTAGGCACCGGGTTGCCTGCAGCAAACAAGTAGAATGCATCCAAATCAACGAATTCAGGCAGATTAGGGAACAATATAATCTCATAGATGCACAAAGTAAGAACAGCGTTAAACACAATCCAGCAGCCACTTTTGGCATATTCTTGAGCTTTGCCAACCAAGAACTTGAGAGAAAACCCAGAAACTCCATGCCAGGAAGTCAACAACAACTCTGCAGGATCCATATGCAAGGGAACAACTAAGTTTTCTAGCTTAGGTTTAGCATCAAAGTGGATGAAGGGCATTCTGTTCTGAACTGGCAACTCTAGAAACTCAGCATACTCCTCCATGGTCGGAGCCAAAATGAAGTCCTGGAACATAAAACACCTCAAGGAGGGATCATATAACTGCATCAATGTGTATAACCCATTCAGCTCGTATGTGGTTTGTCTGCAAACCAAATTCAGTAGCTTCCCATAACTCTTTCTAAAACTTCTCTTCACATCATCGTCAGCTAGGGAAATCAGACCCAACAGAGAAGTTACATCAGGAGTAGGCAACTTATACGCAACAGTCTTCCTCAAAGTACTCATAATAATAGATAGAAGTCCGAAGCACTAGAATCGGGAAGTATGAAAATGCACCTGCAGCACAGGCACACGTTAATGATATGCACATGATGATGCAAACAATGCAATATGCAACATGCAACAAGGGATCAAGTGCCCCCTGGCTGAGAAGTCCAATCCACAATATTGGCCCCAAATAGACCCACAAACTGCTCAAGACCATCCACGATGCTCCAACCTGGTCTCTGATAGACCCAATAACACTGTCCTCAACTACCACTGAACCTCAATCAAGAAAACCGGTAATCTAGAGGTCAAGTTACCTGCATGTCCCAACCCCTCTCCCAGGTAGGAGTCCTAATAACTGACACAAGGTATGGCATCCTATGCGGTCGTTGGCGTCACAGACTTTCAAGACTGATGATACGATACCCAGAAGGTGTGGCATCATCATGTCCTGAATAGGCCTCACTTAGCCAACTTCCAAATGATCGGTCCCCAGAGTCGACAATCCTCTAAACCAACAACCCCCTCAACCCAAAGGGTTGAAAAAGAAGTCGATCGGGAGAACCTCGTCCGAGCGTGGATTTCATGAGACACTAGTACATGCAAAGCATGCACGCGCCCGCTAATTTCCACTCTAATTCTAGGTGCACTCAAGTCCAGGTCCGACTTATCTCTCAATCATAGAACCCCCTCATACCCACAGCAATAATCACAATAATATAATGCTGAATGTAAAATACAGAAAACGTAAATCCATACAAACTCCACGACGGGAAAACAAGCACTAGGATTGACTCGCGTAGGGAACCGTTGGAGTCGCCACAGAGTCGCCAGCTGTCGCTACTGCGAAAATCGACGCCCGCTGAACAGAAGAGTCGCCACCGTGCGTTATTTATCCCAACGGAGGGAAAGGAAACACTCAGAGTAAACCTACCGCAAAGACGGGAAAGGAATGGTCATCGCAACCAAATCCTGGATTCGGGAGTCGATTACGCAAGGGGGAAGGTATTAGCACCCCTCACGTCCGTCGTACTCGACGGGATCCATGCTTGTTTTCTAGTACGGATTGTTATTCTAGTTACTCTACATGTCTGGGGTTAAAAGAAAATAAAATGACTCGGAAAAGTCTCGCACTTTATGCCTACGTATTCCCGTCTGGAACGAGAAATCAGAGTCAACGTAGTTCGCCTACCTACGGGAAAGGAGGGAAGGTTGCTCGCTAGGATATTGCATCCTATGCCTACGTACTTTCATACAGCATGAAAGATCAGAGCAAACGTAGTTCGGGCCACGGAAGACACAAATTTGTCTATTTATCTTTTATCCTTCTGAAAAAGGTTTTCTCCTGATTACGGGTCCAAGCTGACAAAAATGACACTTTGATTGGTTTTCAGTCTTTTACGCAAGAACTGTCTTTTATGATGTTTAAAATCTTATTATTGTGTTTTGAATGATTTTGAGACAGAAGAGAACGAACTCGAAAACCTAGGGTTAAAATGGGAATCAAAATCTACCCTAATGTTGTCATGCATGGATTAACACCTAATGTCTGTCATATTTCTCTCTTGCGCAGAGAGAAATAGAGATCCTAGGGGATAAATGGAAATGAAGCAGCATATATACAGTAAAGTAGTAAAATGCATGAATGCAGCAATACAAGCGAGGCAAGGGAGTCCCACTAAACCTCGAACCTAGAAAACAATAGGCAAAGTGAAACGGCTTCACTTCAAACCTAAGGGGAAATTAACAAACAATACAGCAAAGAAAATAAACCCCAAAACCAGCTCTGACAGCCCACCAGCTCCTACAGCAGCAACTCTGAAAAACATCCAACTCTGACAGTTGATTAACAGCAAAACAATAACATCTTCAAGTGAACCCCAAAATCAAACTCCAATGTTTCCCAGCTTCAACAAGCTTCCATCTCCAAGAAATCACCAAGCTCAAGCAAGCACAGAATCTTCACCAGTTGACAGCATTAGACATCAGATAGCTCCAAACAACAGTAAAACCCTAACTTTAACAACTGCATAGTTTTGACATGAATAATCTTTATCTTTGTCAATCTTTGATCTTCATCTCTATCTTCAATGGCTTCTTTCTTCAAGGCAAGCTCTCCTAGATGATATTCACTTAACAAGATGAGTTGAATGTTAAACAGTTCATTGACTACCAAAGGAAGCCTACAAACAGTTTAACATTAAAGAAGAGTGGTTCTCTCAAAGTTATACCTCTAAGGTAAGGCCACTTATCCCTCCAAAGGAGGGAGGTGAATACCATAGAGAGACTTTATGTCATAGAGAGGAATGGAAGCACATGAAGCTATCCATGTTTGTACAAAAAAATCAGTCTATTCTAAGGCTCTGCTTATTCCTATTATTTCCTATGGCTTCAATCAACACCTTCAATCTCCAAGATCCAAGGATCTTCTTTTGTCTTCAATTAACACCTTTGATTCTTCATGCTCCACAAGCTCAAACCAAGCCCCATACCCCATAGAAAAGCCCAAAAGCCCAAGCAAACAAATATAAACCCCAAGTGGGAACACCAAACAAACACTCCATTTGTAAAATATACTAAATATAGTAATATAGTATTTAAAATTCTAAGATTAATTCTAAGGGGATTTCTACATCTACCCTACATACCCTATATGTCCCAAAACCTAATTCATGCTAAAAACCCCAAAATAAAATGTTATAATGCACCTATGTTGAGTTTGAACCCTACTCTAACTAACCTAATGTTCTCTAATCAAAACTAAACAAGATTAAATCACAAAAATGTGAGATAAATCTCTAAGTGAACCTATACTTCTAATATAATCAACCCAACAAGAATCAACTCAAAACTATTCACCAATTGGTCATAAGAAAATTTACAAAAACATGTATCAAATGTACAAAATTAAAGAAATTAATAAATTAGGAAAAATAAAATTAAATTGAAAAATGGGTGAATATGAAATTTATTATTTTCATAAAATCACAAATAAATCCAAGATCATGGAGGTATTTTTGAAATATTTTTCTGATTAATTTTGGATTTATTATGATTTGTTTTGTAAACTATTTGCAAATATGAAAGAAAAAGAAAATTCAAACAAAATTAAAGCAGGGGTGGCAAAAGCAATTTATACACTGCATAAGCACATTGGGCCCAGGAGGGGGATACTGCTAGCAAACGCGCTAGGCCCATTAAAGGTTCTAAAAAACAACACAAAACAATAAACCGGGGGGGGGGGGGTGCGAATAGCGAGGATTCGCTTGTTATCCATGTTTGGGCCTCAAACGGGGGGTGTGAATAGCAGGTCTGGGCTAGGCCCAAACCAAAACGCAAGGGGGAGAGAGGGGGTGCCACGAGAAACAAAGGGGATATGGATAGAAATTCGCAACTGGGCCTAAGCCTTAACCCAACCCAATCTCAGCTTTAGCGAACAAAACCCCAAACCACTTTACCCTTCCCACACACTGTTCATCGTCCTCAGAGAAACCCTAAACGGCGCAGATGCGCCCTCTCAAACCTCTCAATCTGAAGATCTCAAGCCTTGCTCTCACCTCACAAACTTGTTCATCAACCTCACCTAAACGCTTCCCACAAATCAATCGCCATTACGAACCACCTTTTCAATATCACAATTCAGAATGACTTCCCTAACCTAACTTCGCTTCACAAAATTCTGATATTCAAACCTAAACACCAAGATCTACCCTAATCTCATTTCCAACCTAGCACTCGAAACTAAGCTAAATCCAGCTAAACAAACCGCATGCATGTTTACGAGTTAGAGAAAGAAGAACAAGAACCTGGAGAATCTGATGAAGAAGATGAATGCTGGAAAACGATGAGGATGGCGAGGTTCCAAATGCGTGAAGATCTGCAAATCGAGGAAGATCGGGGACTTTGATGAACGTAGCTGAAGATCTTTGTTGAAGATATGAAGATCTGCGAAGATCTAAACAAAAACTGGAGATTAGGGTAATCTGGAGGAATTTTGGGCGAACGATGAATGTTCTTCGTGGATCTGGGAAAATGATGAACGAAGATTGATGAAGATCTGGTAAGAATTTCTGGAGTTCTCGGTGGTTTGAGGAAGATTTGAAGAAACGGACGAAGAACGAATTTTATTCGTTGATGTTCTTGAGTTACAATTTTCTGGAAAAAACTCAGATGAACGAGATGATGGATGAACGAACGTGAAGGTGTTCTTGATGATGATCGGCTTGCTGGAAAAACGTTGAAGATTGATGAAGATTCCGGCGAGGAGTAATTTTCCGGCGATGATGGATGGAGGATGATCGGTGAGGATTGATGTTGAGAGGAGGAAAAAATCTGGGAAAAATGCAGTTTCCGGCGGTCTCAACAGACTCCGGTGACTGTTACGGCGGAGGAGGACGGTGGCTGCATGCACTCCGGCGAGGGGTAGTTAGTGGGATACCAGGTGGCGCTCACACAAGGTGTGTGGTGGCGGTGGTGGACAAGTGCACTGAGAGAGGATTAGAGGGGTTACACGTGTGATCAGAGAGGAGATAGTGGAGTGTGTGTTGTCAAGATTCTGAGTGTGTGTGAGAGTGAGGTGGCAGCAAGCTGGAATACATGCGTGGCAGCGTATTTATAGGACACCTGGCATGCGAAAATAGACCCTGATTTGGGCTTCCTGACTTGGATAATTGACCCAATGGATAATGACTCAGGATAAACATGATTAAGGACCAATTAGCTAAACAAAAATGAAAATTAAACTAATTAACCAAACAAAATTTAATAATAAAATCCTAATTAAAATAAAACGAAAATTAACTAAAACCTAATTAAAGTCTCTAATTAACCCTAATTAAAGCCTAAACGAAAATTAATAAAACCCTAATTAATCTATAAAAAAATAGAAAAGATTTATTATCTATATCTATTTAAAAAATCTAATTAAATCAAATAAAATCTATAAAACATTTAATCCTATTTAAAAAATCTATTCTATAAAATCCTTTAAAATTTAATAAAATCTAAAACATTAAATTCTATTTAAAATCTATTCTATTAAATTTTAAAAAAACAATTAAAATCTAATAAAATCTAAAAAAACATGAATATCTATTTTAAAACCTATTCTTATTTAAGAAAAATAATATCTAGTTATATCTATTTTAAAAAAATCTATTAAAAGGAAATTGATATCTAAAAAAACTTAAAATCTATTAAATCTCTAAAGAAAGAAAGAAACAAAAGAATATCTATTTAAAACTCTAAAAATTATTAAAGAATCTATTAAATTCTATAAACAAAAATACTAACCTATTTACTATCTAAAAACAAACAAATAACCCCTATTAAAAATCTATTAAATGCATTAAAATCTAGAAAATAAAAGAAAAAACCTAAAAATGCCAGGAGGCCGATTAAATCGATTATAAAACGATTGCGCAACCATAACGAAACCCGGGCACCGAGATGGCCTGAAAACACAGGGAACAAGCACCAATTCTCAAAATACGCTTATTCGAACCGGCCCGAACTGCCTGAAACACCAGGGGCTGCAGTCCCAAAAAAATCGATCTGACTGAGAAAAATGCAATGCATGCAGTATATGAATGCGAATGCAGAATGCGTTGAAACATAAACCAGATATGGGAACCGGTTGGTCAAATTTTAGGGGTGCAACAGAAGGCTTTGCAGTTGTCGATGTGGTGGCCGGGGGCACCAGAGTGGAAGTCACACCTAGCGTTGGCGTCATACCCGGGAGGTGGTGGGCCAGTTAGAGGTGCCATTGTCCTTTTCTGGACCAACTGCAGTTGAATTAAGTGTTGTAATAAGTGAGCGTAGAGCATCGGTGGTGTGTCAAAGTGCCTATCCATCATCCTTCTCCGATCTTGAAACTGTCTCGATGCATAATTCTGTCGTTGAGGTCGTTGTTACTGCTGCTGACGTGGTTGTTGTTGTTGAGGTTGTACCGCCGGGATGGCAATACTAGCTATTTGTGGTGGTTGCTGATAATACGGTCGTTGTTGACGATGATTCTAATTTCTATTTCGATTGTTAAAGCTGGATACTGCATTTGTCTCATTATCTCTCTTCTTCGCACCAAAAATCTTTCTTCCACCTCCAGATGAGGTCCCTTCCCCTGCCTATATCTTTCCCATTTAATACCGTTTTCGACCCTCTCACCGGTAATAATCAAAATCTGAAAAACTCCCAGACATGCTACCCACTAACTTATCATAGGAAATTCCTGGTAATGTGGCCACAAACAGATCAATTAGTTCTCTCTCCACCATGGGAGGTTGAACTCTTGCGGCAAGCTCTCGCCATCTCTGTGCGTATTCTTTAAAACATTCGTTACTCCTCTGTCACAAATTCTGGAGTTGCACTCGGTTTGGTGCTAAGTCACTGTTGTACTGGTAATGCTTAACGAAAGCCTCCGCCAAATCCCTCCAGCTTTGGACATTAACTGGTTCTAAACCTATATACCATTCAAGGGATGGTCCCGACATACTATCTTGAAAGAAATGCATCAGCAACTTCTCATTATCGGGGTACGCAAACATCTTTTGGAAATAGGAGCGAATATGCACCCTTGGACATGTTGTTCCTTTGTATTTATCAAAATCTAGAATTTGAACTTTGGAGGAATCCTAAGTCCCGGAATCAATCCTAGGTTCGATATATCCAGACCCATAGCATTTTGGTTTTCAAGGCTTCTCATTTTTTCCTCTATGGCCTTGAACCTTCTATCAGCGTCGGATTGCAATCTTACCCCAAGATCTCCCAGGGAGAAGATGTCCTCTTGATCATCTTGTTCCCACTGGGGACCATTGTTACCTTGTACAGGGCCCATTGGAACTGGGATGGGAATTCCAGTTTGGTTTCCTCCGCCCGGAGGGATAACCGTTGGGATAACATCTGCCCGTGGCGTACTGTTTTCCGCTGGAGGTGGTACAGCAGCGGTTCCACCATGTAAAACCCCACTACCATCAACCCTTGACACCAGAGGTTGCACCAATGTCCTCAACTGTTCTTGGCCGTTGGCTACGCCCTACATCATGTCCATAAACTGCGCCATCCTCTCACAAAATTCCTGAAGCTCGAGCTGAACTTGCTCCATAACTCTTTGTTGATTCCCCCTCGTAGAGTACCTGTGGAATGTCGGGTCTGCTATCCTGTAAACTCTAGAAGAAAACCACATAGAGATAAGATTAATGGTCCCAAGAACACCTGCTATGCAAAATGGTAAATGATGCAAAAAAAATGCAGAATGTAGACATGTAAATACGTTTCAGAGAAATTTCCCCCTCGATTCTAGTTCCCAAAAGAAGAAGCGACATGAAAAATCCCACAGACAAGTGAACAGAATAACAACTCCTCGTATAATAACAAGCCAACCAACCGTGTGCATTCATTAGCTGAGTACAAAATAGAGATGACCTCGATCAACAAGCCTGATGATGGTCGATACATAAGAAAAACAACAAGATACAAAGAAAGATAATCAAGCCGAATGCCGAGACCGGAAATCCTCTAGCAGCTTCCGCGTCTCAGGATGATCTGGTCTGGCAAGTAGACCCTGTATGAGTTGCTCTCGCCGGCTAATGGTGCGCTGTAGACTATCAACATGGTCGTCCCAGGCTCCTTCTCCAAAGCACGCTTCAAGTCTGCTTCTCTTGGTGTCTGCTCTCAACCTACAATCCTTCAGATCTGCGATAGCTTGGCTCAATCTGTGCTCATTGTTGTATCTGAGTGATTCTTCCGCTAAGATCTTCTCGTCCTTTGCTTTGAGATGAATCTTCAACTTGGCAATCTGTTGTTTCAGCTTATCCTCACGCTTTTTTTCTTAGTGAGCATGGCATTCCATACTGATTCAAACTTAGAGATCTCCAAGTAGGCCTTGTCCAGATCTTTCTTTTTGGTAGCCATCACACTATGGACAACGTTCAAATCTCGGCCTGTGCGTTCTCGGTCGCTAGTCTCCTTTGTCAAATTCGTACCTAGTTTGTTGATGAGCTCAATCTGTCTCTTGAAAGAATTGACAGCATCAATCTTCTCGCTTCGGAGTTGAATGATTTCTTTCTCCAATTCTTCATTTGCTTTTCTCAGCTCTTCTTTCTCCACCAACACCTGATTGTATTTCTGAATGTCTACAATAGTGGGTTCTTCTATCATGAGCGGATACAGAGGTACACTTGAAGGAAATGGCATCAAGAACTTCGTAGCTCTATCATGAATCCAAGTAAGGTACGGGTCGTAAGCTCGGCTATTACTCTTCTCCCCAATAAAGACTTCCCCTTCCTGTGGATGTTATTCCATGCATGTTCAAGTCTTCCTAAAGTCTTACCCTCCAATAGACCAGTGAGATACAAAGATTTCTGTATCTCCTCTTCCCTAGGAGGCTCCCTCAGTGCATACCCAAACTGTCTGACCAATAAAGAAGGGTTATAGTTGATGCAAACTTTCCTTCCGACCAAAGGGACGTTAGGAAATCCACCGCAACTATAAATAATATTTGTACCAAGCATGTCTCGGTCAAACCAAATAATGTTCTCTGCAGATAGACCCATCAACCTCTCCGACCATTGTGACGTACTAGCAGTGGCAACAAACGGACCCGTCTTGGGCATATGACTGACAAACCAAGCATACAACAGAGGAACACATCAAATTACATTCTTTCCTCTTCGTTTCTCATTCTTGTAGTGAGCAGAATGATAAACATCGCCAAGAAGAGTAGGCACTGGATTTCTTGAAGCCAGGATATGGAACACATCTACATCCACGAAGTCCGGAAGGTTAGGAAACAAGACAATGCCATATACAAAGAGCCAGGATGGCGCTAAACACAATCCAACAACCATCCTTAGCGCACTGCTGAGCTTTCTCAATCAAGCAAGGCAAAGGAAAGCCATATACCCCAAGTCTCTGGATCATCTTCCCATTTAACTCTGAAGCCTCAAGATGCAAAATAGCGGCGAGTTCCGTCAGATTAGGCTCAATATCAACATGGACAAACGGCATCTGATTCCGAATGGATACCCCTAACAGCTCATAATATTCCTCTAGGGTAGGAGCCAGGACATAGTCATGAAAGACGAAGCATCTCAACTGGGCATCATAGAACTGTAGGAGAGCATAGACACCACTGATCTCATATGCAGAGGGCTTACAGACATATCTCAATAACCTCCCATAAGACTTCTTGAAATCATCCATCACTGCTTTTTCACCCAAGGCAATCAAGCTCAACAAAGTACTAACGTCCGGAGTTGGAAACTTGTAGGCCACTGTACTCTTCAAGGGCTCCATAACAAGACCACTAGAATCGGGAGGGAAAAATGCACCTGCAACACAAATACATGTTAATGAAATGTAG
>OZ012739.1:74687537-74728911 GCA_963859935.3 Lathyrus sativus | reverse complement strand
AATAAAATGCTACTCCTAAAATACGGCAATTAAATTCTCCTAAGGGAACTATTTCCTAAAAAGAATTAAATCTATAAATCTCCTTAACCAGAAATTAACTAAATCCTAAATTCTCTTAAAAGAAAATTAAACTAATTTCTTAAATGAAAATATTATCTAAAACTATAATATTCTAAGGAATTAAGATATTCTGAACAATATTAAACTATCCTAAAAAATCACAATTAAAAAAAATACAATACAAAGTATTAAGAAGAAATAAAATGCAGGGAGGGGGTTTAGTGATACAGGGGATGTTACAATTAGTAAAAACAACAATAACAGGCCCAACCCAACAAAAAACTCACAAAAATGGGGAGGGGGTGCGTACAGAAAAAATAGGAGGTGTGCGAACCAAAAACAATGGGCCTTTGAAGCCCAATCCCCCCACACAGCCCTCTCTCTCTCGTTCACTCTCAGAACCCTAACACTGTTCACACATTTGCGCCGTTCCTCACACTATCTCCCTTCCTCTCTCTCGTTCAAACTCTCTCGTCTCCGTCTCCGACCTTCTTCACTTGACTAAAGCAAATTGTACTTCCTTCCATTCGCCTCATTCACCTGCTAATCAAACAAACAAGCCAACGAGATCCAACCAATCACAGTTACAGTTTTCATTGTAGATCCAGAAAGAAAGCAAAGAAAATCATGAGTTGAAATAGATTGAAGATCTATTGATGAAGATCTGTGAACGGAAAATCGGTGCTGAAAACTTTGAAGATCCAGAAAGGACGAACATGAAGAAGATTGACGGAATCTTCTTGAACGGTTCGTTTGAAGACCCTGAAGAAACTCAAAGGCGATGAAGATTCGCTGATGATTCGTGAGGATATTAAAGGAGGTGCATGCAGTTCTTGAATCGTTGGAACGATGTTGAAGGATCTCGAGATGACGATCTGGGAATTGTAAGAAACTAACTAGCTCTTGATGATGAACGGGGGGTGATATCTGGAGAATGACGAAGTCGACAGTTCTAGAAAATCTGTAGATCTTGAAATCTGAGGGAATCAGGAGATGATCGAAATCGAATGTTCTTGAAGATCGAAGTTGTGGTTCATGAGGTTCATGGCGTTTGAAGATTCATTGAGGAATCTGAAGGTTGATGATGAGTCTTTGAAGATTTCTGAAGGATCTGAAGGAAATGATATGAACACGATGAGTTTCTGGAAAATCTGTTGAAGAGTGATGAACACGATGATGAAGATTTGCATGAACATTCGTAGATCTGGAAAAATATGGATGAACAGTGAAGAATCTTAATGAAGAACGATGAAGTTCCTTGATGAATCTAAAGGATCTGGAAATTTGACAATGAAGATGATGATTCTTGATGTTGTTTGACGATCCTGGAAAATCTGTGGAGATGATGATGATCGCGAGGAAGATCTTGATGGATCTGGAAGATTATTGATGATCTGATGAAGTTTCCGGCGATTCTGCAGTTTCCGGCGAGTTTGGGAACTCCGACGATGGTTACCGGCTCCGGCGAGCAGTTACGGTGGCCCGACGGGAGGTTGCATGGCCGGCAGTGGGGGAAGTTGTGGTGGGACACTTGGCTCGCATGCAGGACAGGGAGAGGGAGAAAGGGACGCGTGGAGAGAGGGAAGAGAGAGAGAGAGGGACATGTGGCAGGGAAGTGGGGTAGTGGAGTGTGAAGTGGCTGGTTCTGAATGAATGGAAAAATGAGGTGGCGGACCCAGAACATACACGCGTGGCAGTTTAAATAGATGACAAGTGGTATATTTTGGACTTGGTCTTCTGAAAATTGGACACACGGCCCATTACAAACTCAGACCAAAATGAAAATTGAACAAGATTAATGACTAATGGCTTGGATTTAATTAAACTAATTAATAAAAGACTAATTAAGGAAACGAAAGTGATTAAGACTCAATGCTAATGAATGAAACTGATTTAACTACAGTTAATGAACTATCAATTAAATGCTAAACGAAAATATTAGACTGATTAATAAAACTAATGATGATTAACTAACAAACTTCTAATAAAAGAAAACTAATACAATAATATCTAACTAAAAACTATTCAATTAAATCTGAAAACTATTTAAATTCTATATTAAAAATAAAATCTATTTATTCTAGAAAAGAAAACCTATAGAAGACTATATTATAAAAGCTATTCAATCTATTTAAATCTAGAAAAACTATATTAAAATCTATTTAAAAAGACTATACTATCTATTTAAAAACAAAAACCTATTTAATTTCTAAAATTCTATTAAAAAACAATTATTCCATTAATTCTATTTAACTTCTATAAAACTAATAAAAAACACATATCTATTAAAATTATAGAAAAGAAAATCTATTTAAATTCTAGAAAATCCTAAAATACTATTAAAAGAATTAAAATCCTAGAAAAAAAAATGATTAAAATCAATTAAAATTCTAGAAAATAAAGGAAAGATCTAAAAAAGGCAATAAAGCTAATTAAAATGATTAGAGAACAACTACGCAATTATAGTGAAATAATCGGTAAAAACTGGACACTGAAATGTCCTCAAAACACAGGGAACAAGCACCAATTCTCAAAATAAATCCTCGTATTGGCCTGAAATGCTTGAAGCGCGACCAGAGGGCTGTGATCCCGATAAAATCAATCTGACTGAGAAAATGCAATGTATGCGGTATGCGAATGCGAATGTAAAATGCGTCGAAACATAAACCAGATATGGAAATCGGTTGGTCAAATTTTGGGGTGCAACAGCTGCCCCTATTCAAACGGCTTGGACCCGATTGGGTGAAGAGCGAACGACCTTCAAACATTCGAGGTACGAGACGATTGAATACCAAAGAAACCCTGAAATTTGCCAACCGTGGAGATAAACTGCAAAACTGCTTGAGGAGCAATATCCAATAAACTGAGCCTGGTTGTTACGGCAACAACTGGTCAATTATCTGATAAAATCTTGATTTCAACATCAATCACCTGCGTGACACCACGGGTACTGAGCTATTTTCGCAAAAACACCTCTGTCCACCATTGGACTAACCTTGTCAACACCAGAAGAGGAACCAACATGCATAGAGATTCTGTCATCTGCCTGATTACAGGAAAGTTCATCCGCCTGTTTCATACGGGAAAACACATCTGCCTGATTCATACAGGAAAGTTCTTCCACCTGTTTCATACGGGAAAATTATCTGAATACCGTTTCTCTACCTACCTCTGCAGTAGCTACCTCCGTTGGTCCCAAACCCACAAACGACTTTGATGAGGACTCTACTGGGGATAGTAACACGAGGAAATCACGGCGACTTCCTTGGGGAATATACTTTTTTCAAATATCGGAACACAACTCACATACTCTGTCTATCACGGGAGAATTATCTATCTGGATACCGGAAGATTCATCCGCCTGCTTCATACGGGAAACTCCATCTGCCTGATTCATACAGGAAAAGGTTCATCCGCCTGCTTCATACGGGAAAACACATCTACCTGATTCTTATAGGAAAGTTCGTCCGCCTGTTTCTTACGGGAAAATACATCTGCCTGATTCACACCGGAATAATTCATCCGCCTGTTTCCTACGGGAAAACACATATGCTTGATTCTTACAGGAAAGTTCTTCCGCCTGTTTCATACGGGAAAATACGTCTGGGATATAGCTTCCTTGCCTATTCTTGGTAATAGCTTACTCCGCTGGGGATATTCTGAAAATAACTGCCCGACACCCGTTTCGACAACAAGTGACCACTTCTGAAATCTTGATTTATGAAAATCTGTAATGCCGTCGCGACAGCAAACCCGAAGAAAGACGTTCCGCTGACCGGATAAGAGAGACTTCAACCAGTAACTCTGTGGGGAATAATAACAAGAACTGTATCATCACATGTCTCACAGCGAGACTTCGAATATCTGGAAATAAATCTGAGCTAGAACTCCATACTCCTGCTGAGAAAATACGCCTGGAAGCGAAGGTTAACCGATATGATCTATGTTTCGAAATGCATATGTTTGAAAATGATGCAATGCCCCATACGACATGTATATGTTATGCGTTTGTGTAGATGCAATGCCCCATACGGCCTGGAGATGCTATGTGTTTGTATACATGCAAATATGACGATATATGCAAGTGTAAATGCAAGCTCGAGCTGCCAGAGAACACCGGGTCTAAAACTGCTTGGCAAAATAAATGCCGAAGGCAACGTCAATTCCACTGAGGGCATCATAGAATCATCTCAGCAAAATAAATGCTGGAAAAGTGAGACCAACTTCCATGGGGAAGAAACAATCTTGCTGAGGGACAGCTTCACGAATTCACCGTTACGAACTCTGTAGAGGATGATCAACCTGACAGAGAAATGATAACCTGCCGGAAAAGGGAAAGACAACCATGCACGAGGATGCCCTTTCTAAGCCCTTGACAACCTGATCGTACTCTGCGAGGCTTACCCAAACTGGGGTTAATTGTGCACAGCTCACTACTGAGAATGCCCCTGCTGTCGGGGATATCCATTCAGACCTGCTGAGGAGAGGAACCCTGATTTAACATTAATCAGGAAACCGGTATCAATCGAGCTTTGTATCGAGGAATGTGACACCATGCGAGTCACTAGGAACTATCGTGTCGGGTATTTTTAGGCTTTTTCTAGTTTACGGATGAAATAGGTTATTAACGAAATGGTTTTAAAGGGAAAATACTAGACGGGGCTAGCATTCAAAGATGGACTACCAGGCGAGAACTGATAGCAAAAATAGGTTAGGTTATCAGACGAGAATGGTTTACGGTTAGAACATCAGACGAGGCTGACCGGATGATAGGTTAAGGAAAGGATGACCAGACGGGGCTGGTTTGGAAACTGCTATACACCAGACGAGAACTGATGTAACAAATATGTTAAAGAGACGGTGACCAGACGGGGCTGGTTGAAAGCTAATATACACCAGACGAGAACTGATGTTTACGGAAAGGTTGGCCAGACAATAACTGGTTAAAAAATAACAGGTACCAGACGAGAACTGGTATTTACGGAAAGGTGGACCAGACGAGAACTGGTATTTACGGAAAGGTGGACCAGACGAGAACTGGTTACCGGTTTGCCAGACGAGGACTAGGCTTTGGAAACGACAAGGTTACAAGGTTCTGTCAAGTAACAGGTTTAACTATAGGATAACAATCCAATGACGACAAGGTTTTTTCGAAGTTTCAGGTTCTTTTTGACGAGGGTAATGACACAATTCCCCGATACTCAACTCTTGTTAGGGCGAACAAACTTGCTTGAACAACTTGCCCCAGTGCCACTCAACTTGCTCCAATCTAACTCTTGGGAATCTCACTCTAAACAGAAAGCATCTTGCTACAATACGACCTTGTGATGGCTTGCCCCGGTATCTGTACAACAAAAGGATTCAACCTCAATTAAACAACTATCATCGCATGGTTGGTTTCAATATCTCTGAAGTGACTTGCCCCTGAACGAGCGTTGAGCGACTTAACCTGCCCTGATCACATACTGGAAGGATCTACCATCAAATCACAGCATTCTGGATAATTACCCCTGATTGGCTCTCGAGAAGACTCACTTCTGATCAACTGCTTCTCAAGCAAACTGCCCCATAATCAATCGATGTTTCGAGACTTGTCCTTAGTGTCACTACTGCGAAAATCGGCGCCGGCTGAACAGAAGAGTCGCCACCGTGCGTTATTTATCCCACAGGAGGGAAAGGGAACGCTCGAGGTAAACCTACCGCAAAGACGGGAAAAGGTATGGTCATCGCAACCAAAACCTGGATTCGGGAGTCGGTTACGCAAGGGGAAGGTATTAGCACCCCTCACGTCTGTCGTACTCGACGGGATCCACGCTTGTTTTCGGGTATGGATTGTTATTCTATCTACTCTACAGGTCTGGGGTTAAAGGAAAATAAAATGACTCGGCAAAGTATCGCACTTTATGCCTACGTATTCCCGTCTGAAACGAGAAATCAGAGTCAACGTAGTTTGCCTACCTACGGGAAAGGAGGGGAAGGTTGCTCGCTAGGATATCGCATCCTATGCCTACGTACTTTCATACAGCATGAAAGATCAGAGAAAACGTGGTTCGGGCCACGTACGACACAAGTCTGTTTTGATTGTTTTTATTCCTTCTGAAAAAGGGTTTTCCTGATTAACAGTCCAAGCGGACAAAAATTGACGTTTTGATGAGTTCACATTCTTTTACGGAAGAAGTGTCTTTTATTGGGTTTGAAATCTTATTGTGTTTTTCTGTTTGTTTTGAGAAAGAAGAGACAGAACTCTAACCTACGGTTGCGAAGGGAATCAAACTAACCTAATGTTATCATGCATGGGTTGAGACCTAATGTCTATCATGCTCCTCTCTTGCGCAGAGAGAAACAGAGATCCTAAGGGGATAGACGGAAACAGAAACAATAGCATATATACAATAAAGCAGTAAAATGCATGGATGCAGCAATACAAGCGAGGCAAGGGAGTCCCACTCAACCTCGAACCTAGAAAACAACAAGCAAAAGTGAACAGAATTCACTTTCAACCCAACAGGTTAAACAGCAAACAATACAGTCAGGGAAAACCAATCAATACATCAAGAAACAAAACAATAAAAAGCCACAGCAGCTCATCAACATCTGACTTCAGGTCATCTCCAAACAGCTACAAGCTTCAAGCAAGCCTCAATCTCCATCATCAAGCTTTCAAGCAAGGTCTCCATCATCAGTCTTCAATCTACAATGGCTTTTCTTCAAGTCTCAATCTCCAAGAGGAATATCAGTCAACAAGATGGAATGAATGTTAAACAGTCAATTACCTACCAAGGGTGGCTCATTAACTGTTAACATTATACAGACAATTTTCCCTCAAAAGTTCTATCTTTCAAATACATTCACTAATCCTTCCAAAGGAAGGAGGTGGATATTTGAAAGAGACTTTGAATCATAGAGAAAGAATGGAGGCAGACAAGACCTTCCATATTTGTGAATCAAGTTTTCTACCCTAGAGCTCTGCCTAGCTCCTAAACCCTATACTCCTCAACAGCTGCCAGCAAAGGACACTCTCCATCAACTCTGGAAGTTGGTCTTCAATCACTTGATCTCCAATGGCCTTCATCATCAAAGTCTTCAGCTCTCCCAATCCCCAAGCAAACCCAATACCCCACACAGACAAGTGAGATAACCCTAGAGAGGGCATACCACACAGTCAAACAAATATAAGCAGTATACTGATAGTAGTAGTTGAATAGGGGAAACCTAGTAATTTCTAAGGGATCTAATATCTACCCATAATCCCTATAGTCCCATACCCCAAAGATTCAATCTACAACTCCTAAGGGAAATGATTTAATTCACCTATGGTATCTCATAAACCCTAGTTTTGATCACACTAATCACACCTAAACAAATCATCTAAAGATTAATCCTAAAATCATGAATTAAATCCTATGTACAAGCTAAAGGTCTAGGCTAATCAACCTAAAAAGAATGAGTCAAAAATATAAAAGCATCTAATCAAACTAAAATCAACAAATTCATGCATTAAACTAAACATCATTTAATCCTATTTAAAAGAAAAATATACTAAAAATATGAAAATAAAAAGAAATTGGAAATTTTTTATGTGATAATTTTCTTGACAGAATTAAGAAAAGGATGCAAAAACAACCATTAAAGAACATGCGTTTTTCTATTTGTTATGGATTTTTGAAGAATTAAAAGAAATTGAAAGAAATTAACATGGAATTAATTTGGGTGAGGGTGCAATGAGTAAGTAATTTCAGTTAAAAAACAAGATGGGCCCAGACTGGGGGGCGCGCCTAGCAATGCGCGTCTGGGCCCAGCACATGCTCAGAAAAAATAAAAAAATAAAAAACATGCAAACGGTGCAAATAGTAAGGATTTTAGTTCAAAATGGTTTTGGGCCTACGAACGGGGGTGGCATTAGCAAGGAATCATAAAGCCCATTCTGAGGGGATTAGTGAAACGGTGCGTTTGGCACCCCAGACTTCCCTCCACATTCAGCTTTAAACCACGGCCGTTGGATCAAGATCTGAGTCCAAGTCAAACATACAATCGTGTGGCTCTCCTTCATCTTCAACCTTAGAAACCCTAGGTTTCAGAAAATATTCCTCCATGCACGCACCTTCAACCATTCTGTTCTCCCTCAATTCTCCATGAAAGCTCACGATGAAAAAACCAAAAACACTCCATTCTCTTCCCTCTACACAGCCATGGCCATAGTTTCCCCTAAAGCTCACTCAAACTTCAAACCCGATAGGTGGAAGATGCTGACTCCACCATTATGCACTGTCATCAACCATACCAATTTCTTCCAAACCTTACCCTAACACAATCTACACCTCTCACTGATCATTATGAGCTATAAACCTAAGATTATCGTGCATTATTCTTGATGTTATAAACCCTAACAGATTTGGTGCACCATTAACAACCTCCATGAAACCTTCTCAAACTCACCAAAATTACTCATCTAACCTATCCTAACAGTTCTATCCTAACAAATCTCTATAATTCTAACTAAATCAAGCAATTCGAATGAGAAACCAACCTGGTGTAAACGATGAAAATAGGTGGGGAATTCTTCAAATACACTGCTTGCAATGCTTGGAGATTGATCAGTGAGCTTGATCTTGAGTTCTGTATGCAAAAGATCTTGCTCCAATGCCTTGAATCTTGCAATTCCAATTTTCTTGCACCTTGGATGATGAAGTTGTGTGGCACGATTCCTCTTCAATTCAACCAAATTTTGATGTGAATTCTGATCTATGAAAGATGTTGATGATGATCAAATCAAGAAATGTGGAAATTGATGGAGATTTGATGAAGTTTGAGAGGGTTTTGCAAAATGGAAGAATGATGTGTAACTTTGTACTTTGAACACAAGGAATCACCAACCATGGCATGAAGCTATTCAATTCAATATATAGATGAGAATAGAAAGTCCTAGAACCTTGGAGAAACTTCCCATGCACACTTTCCCTTGGATTTGGATTATGTAACTTCCTTTGTAAGTAACCAAGCATATCTTTCAAATCTTGAACCAAACTCAAAAATCCACTTTTGCCAATGTTCTTAAAACATTTTTTCCAATCAAAATGACCTATAATTTCATCCCCATTTGGCCAAATTATGAAAAATCTCAAATTTAGGTCATTTTTTATCCATTAAATTCACCAATTTTGAAAATTTGAGCTATGAGCCTTTCCAATATTTCATGGTCACTTTTCTAGACTCAAAATGTCATTTGGAGCAAGTTTGATGTTGTGAAGTTTTCCATTTGAAGCTTCCTTGTATGAGTTTTGGGCATAGGCTTGAAATGACCTGTAATTCTCAGATGACCAAAATACCCTTTGCTTGCCAAGACCATAAGTAGAGTTCCACAAATCATATGAAGGCATATCATACCATTATAGAAATCTAAGACAATGAGTAACAACTCTTATGTTGACCAGAAATTCATTTGAAATCTCCTTGAGGGGTAAAGGTTGCTTGGAAGACAAGTAACTTTCACAGACAAAATTTCAGATACCTCAGATGACCTGTAACTTGCAAGGACCATAACTTAAGTTCTATAAATATCCTTGATGTCTTCCACCACTCAAATTAAAGCTCTTGAGATCCTCTACAAGTTTCATGTTGGCCAAGGATCCATTTGAAGCTTGCATTTTGACTTATCTTGCTTGGAAATTTGACCTAAACTAGGGGATTTTACACAGAAACCCTAATTTAGAAACTCCTCTTCTCCTTGACTTCTCTTGATTTCTTCTTGGCACATCACCATATCCTTATCTATATGTCAAATGATGAACCCCACATATCTCCAATAGCCCTTAATACGTTTCAATCAATCAATTGACCTAGAGTTGACCTAGAGTTGACCCAGATGAAACCCTAGTTGACTGTCTTCAACTGCAACTCTTGTGATCACATCAATGACTTGCCTCCTTCTCCAAATTACTTTCTAAGTCTCCCATGATGTCTATATACTCTCCATGCTCAATTCACAGCTTACAACTTCTTTGATGATCTTCAGATACCCTCAGATAGGAGATAGATTCACTGCTTGATCCACTGACTTCTTAGGTTTCAATTTCTTTTCTGATGACTTGGATATGCTTGAACTTGAATGATAACCTCTTGATAGGCTCGTAGAGATGAGAATAGTGATTGGTCCCTTGTTGTATGACTTGCTATGCTATGCTATGCAGATGATTAAACTATGTACATGACTCTATATGCAAATGCTAATGATATTGAAACATAAACCAAGTGAAAAAGGTTGAGCAAATTTTAGGGTGCAACAGCTGCCCCTATTCAAGCGACTTGGACCCGATTGGGTGAAGAGCTAACGGCCTTCAAACATTCGTGGTACGAGACGGTTGAATACTAAGAACCCGGAAATTTGCCAACCGCAGAAATATACTGCACCGCTGCTTGGGGAACGACATCCATCAACTGAATCTAACTGTTACAGCAACAAATTGATCCATTAGCGACCGTGCTGGGGATTATTTTCATCAACCTGAAAAATATCATCGAAGAAATCTCAACTAAAACTTGTCCACGTTAGGACTCCACCTGCCGTCAACACGAAACATCTCGGCAACTTTGCTGGGGATAATTCGTCTGCATTCACCATCACGAGGGGATTCTATCAACATTGTCCACGTCAGGACTAACTTTTTCCACGTAAGGAATACGTATTTTTTCCACGTAAGGAATCAATCTTTCCACGTAAGGAAACCCTCTTCTTTCCACGTAAGGAAACCATCTTTCCACGTAAGGAATACAATCTTTCCACGTAAGGAATCATATCTTCTTTCCGAGTAAGGAATCAATCTTCTTCTTTCCACGTAAGGAATCAATCTTCTTCTTTCCACGTAAGGAATCACAATCTTTCCACGTAAGTAAACCACTCTTTCCGATTTGTCCACGTAAGGACTCACATTTTTCCACGTAAGGAATCACATCTGTATTCGTCCACGTAAGGACTCCCATCTCGTCTTGATTTGTCCACGTAAGGAATCACATCCTGACTCGCTGAGGAAATAAAATTTGTCCCCGTCAGGACTCACCTCTCGACCTGCTGAAGAAAAACTGGTCCACGTCAGGACTCACATCTCAACCTGCTGAAGAAAAAACTGGTCCACGTCAGGACTTGCGCGTCTTCGACTTGCTGGGGAAATAAAACTCGTCCACGTCGGGACACACACTTCGCCAACAACACGAATAAGGATAAATTTGTCCACGTCAGGACTCTCATATCTTGTCATCACGAAGAACTATAAACTTGTCCACGTCAGGACGCACATTTCACCATCACGAACAAAGATATCTGCTGGAAATAAATTGTCCACGTCAGGACACCAACATGAAGAGTAACCAACTTTGTCCACGTCAGGACTTCACCTTCAATCAATACCAAGAAATCAAATCTGTCCACGTTAGGACTAGCACATATTGTCAACGTGAGGAAAGGTCCACGTCAGGACTCCACATTCCATCAATTCTGAGAAATCGAACCTGTCCACATTAGGACTAGCACTTTTCATCAACTCGGGGAAATAAATCTGTCCACGTTAGGACCCCACTTCTCCAGCACGAAGAAAATCCATCAATAAAATTGTCCACGTCAGGACTCATTTCTCCATTGGTCCCGACCCACAGACTTCTTAGTACTGACGTGACAGCGACTTTGAGGCGGACTCTACTGGGGATATTTGGAAACCAAGCTACCGGATGCCTGTTCTGATAACTGGCGGCAGCCTCTGAAATTCTGATTCATGAAACCCTTTGATGACAAATAACTCTGCTTGGGGACAAGGAGAGATTTTGCCTACTAACTCTGGCGAGAAAAACAAAAGAAATTCACACAAATAACTCTGCTCGGAGACAAAGAGAACTTAATCTAATAACTCTGTGGGGAACACTGCCGAAACTGACATTATCATTGAATGTCTCACGTCGAGACCTTGAATGTTAGGCAATTCACTTGAGCAAGAACTCCTTTCACCTGCAAGATAACAATACCTGAAACAAACGGTTAGCCAACCTGGTTCATGTTTCAAAATGCATATGTTTGACAATGACGCAATGCTCCATTCGACATGGAAATGCTACGCGTTTTTATTCGGTGGATGCAAATATGCCACTATATGCCGATGCAAATGCAGACTCGAACTGCTGGGATACAGGAAACCGCTTCAGCAAAATAAATGCTGAAGACAATGTCGACTCCGCTGGGGATAGCCAGATGCTACAGAATTATTCCAGCAAAATAAATGCTGGAAAAGTGAAGTCAACCCTGCTGGGGAATATAGCTCTGCTGGGGAATAGCAGATGAGCTCGGTATGATTGGACTTCTGCTGGAGAGTGAACGGGTATCCCACGGTATCCTGACAAAATAAATGCCAGGGCGCAACCAACTCTGCCGGGGAGAGTCATAATCTTCGAGTTCCACTGGGAGGAAAGAGAACACTTGCTGAAAAGAGAACTCTGCCGGGGGCGAAACGATTCTCTTGGGGAAAATCAACTGACTCCGCTGGGGGAGAGTAAATGACTTTGCGGGGAAAGATGAACTGTCTGAATTCAGCTCACGAGTATTAATCTTCTGAGATGGGGGAATCCTTCCGGAGGTCGCCACACTATCTGAACACCGCCTACAACCTTGGAATCGCCAACTCTGCTAAGGATAAACGATTTGCTGGAGAATGTCCTTTGGATAAGCTACGACTAGCTGGGGAATTTGATCCTTCTTCAATGAGGACCATTATCATCTCAGAAGCGCGACCTGCGTGGGGATCGAGTCTTTCGGCTACGAGCTCCTGGTCCATACTGCAATCTTTTGATCGTCCTCTTCATACGGCTATGAACCCTGCAACACCACAAACAAGACAAGACAAGTCTATGCAACCAAATCTATTCAGGTTAGCGTTAGTGACATCATTTTCAGTTAATTCAAAGTTTTAGCAATTGTTGGCAAGGGCCAGTGACGTTATGCACATGTTAGTTTCATTAAACTTAGGCGTTTATCATGCACAAAACAGTAAAGAACTAACATCAAGTACTGAATGACATATTTTATTGATTGGGCCCCTGAATGGGCGGAGTTTTGTACACGGGATGTAACCCCTGAAAAGAGGAAGCTACGCACAACAAATATACAAGTATGCACCAGAAGCATAAATATATTGACAAATTAAATTTGTACACATGTCGGCAACGGGATGCAGACGAACATCACGAACTGATCCTCCTATGACTCGCCTGACTCTAATGCTTTCCCGGTATCCACACTTCCGAAGAGATTGTATCTGATAATCGACCCCTCAGGTATATTCTCCCGCACCAATGCTCCAATGTAGTATCAAATTCGGACCGCAGTCATTTGCTTTTCAAATCCCTAACTTTTGCGTGAACCGCCCTTTACGGGTTTTCAGTTCACCGAGATACCCTTTTTTGCCGAAGCCGCCCAGTGTAGGTTTTCAACTTCGCGGGTGTACATTTTTTCAATTTTTATCCCTAATTTTTTCCCGAACCTTTCATTCTGTTTTTGGTTCGCCAGGATGCCCCATTTTTGCCTGGACTCTCTTTTTTCTGTCCAGCGGGTCAATTTCAAGCAAAGTATTTTTTAACTGCGTCCGAATTCACAGGCGACGTAAAGTCTTCACCGTCCATGGTGGACAACAACAAAGCCCCTCCTGAAAAGACTTTTCTGACAACGTATGGCCCTTCGTAGTTGGGGGTCCACTTGCCCCTGTGATCTGCCTGCGGCGGGAGAATCCTTTTCAGCACAAGGTCGCCCGTCTGAAAGCTCCAAGGATGTATCTTCTTATCATATGCTTTCTTCATTCGGCTCTGGTACAAACGACCGTATGCTAGAGCAGCTAGCCTCTTCTCATCCATTAAACTCAGCTGGTTCAACCTATCTTTCACCCATTCTGCCTCATCCAGTTGGACGTCTCGTAATACCCTCAGAGAAGGAATCTCGACTTCCAGTGGTAGCACTGCTTCCATTCCGTATACCAACGAGAACGGGGTTGCCCCGGTTGATGTGCGTACCGTCGTACGATAACCGTGCAAAGCGAAAGGTAGCATCTCATGCCAATCCTTATAGGTCACCACCATCCTCTGAACGATCTTCTTTATATTCTTATTGGCCGCTTCAACAGCGCCATTCATCTTGGGTCGGTAAGGGGAGGAGTTGTGATGTTCGATCTTGAAATTCTGACAGAGCTCCTTCATCATTTTTTTATTCAGGTTTGAACCGTTGTCAGTGATTATCCGTTCGGGGATTCCATATCTGCAGATGATATCTCTCTTGATGAATCTGGCTACCACCTGCTTGGTTACATTTGCGTAAGATGCCGCTTCTACCCACTTGGTGAAGTAATCGATTGCTACTAGAATAAACCGGTGCCCATTAGAAGTCGTCGGCTCGATCTTTCCAATCATATCGATTCCCCACATCGAGAATGGCCATGGCGATGACATCACATTCAGAGGACTCGGAGGTACATGGATCTTATCAGCATAGATTTGGCACTTGTGGCACTTCCTCGCAAACTTGAAACAATCAGTTTCCATAGTCAGCCAAAAATAACCTGCCCGCAGCAGCTTCCTCGTCATAGCATGCCCACCAGCATGCGTACCAAAGGCACCCTCATGTATTTCCTCCATGAGCAACTTCGCCTCTTTTTCATCTACACAACGCAGCAGCACCAAGTCGTGGTTTCTTCTGTATAAGACACCATCTGGATTCAAATAGAAATTACCCGCCAATCTCCTGAGAGTCTTCTGGTCTTGACTGGATGCCCCAGCTGGATACTCTTTGTTCTTCAGGAAATTAAGGATATTAAAATACCATGGTTTATCATCAGATGCTTCGTCAATGGCAAACACGAAGGCAGGTCTGTCAAGCCGAGAGATAACGATGCTGGGAGCCTCATTCCAGAAGTTGACTTTGTACATGGAAGACAAAGTGGCCAGGACGTCAGCCATCTGATTCTTCGCTCGCGGTACATGATGCAATTCAACCTTGTCAAAGAAAGGCAACAATCTCCTTGCATAGTTCATGTACGGTATCAAATTGGGCTGCCGTGTCTCCCATTCTCCTTTGATTTGATTCACCACCAGAGCTGAGTCTCCGTATACGTCCAGATTTTTGATTCGCAAATCAATGGCTTCTTCAAGCCCCATAATACAAGCTTCGTATTCGGCTTCATTATTGGTAACTGAAAAGGTCAATCGAGCGGTAAACGGGATGTGCGACCCGTGTGGAGTAGTGATGATTGCCCCTATTCCACTACCGTAAGCGTTTACAGCTCCGTCAAAGATCAACTTCCATTTGGAACCCAATTCTGGTCCTTCATCTGGCAACGGCTCTTCGCAATCCTTCATCTTTAGGTACATGATATCCTCGTCAGGAAAATCAAACCTCATTGATTGGTAATCCTCAATAGGCTGCTCTGCCAAGTACTCAGACAGTACACTCCCCTTTATAGCCTTCTGCGAGACGTACTGGATGTCATATTCAGTCAAGACCATCTGCCAACGGGCAATTATCCCTGATAACGCCTGCTTTTCGAATACATATTTGATAGGGTCCATCTTTGAGATGAGCATGGTTGCACGATTCAGCATGTATTGCCTCAAACGCTTGGCGGCCCAGGCTAGCGCGCAACAAGTTTTTTCGAGCATTGAGTATCAAGATTCACATTCAGTAAATTTCTTACTCAAGTAGTAGATCGCATGCTCTTTTCTTCCCGTCTCGTCATGTTGACCGAGAACACAACCCATGCTTCCCTCAAGAACTGTCAAATACATAATCAAGGGTCTCCCTGCCACTGGGGGTATCAAAATAGGAGGCTCTTGCAAATACTGCTTTATTTTATCGAACGCCTTTTGACAATTTTTGTTCCACGTTACAGCCTGATCTTTTTTCAACAGCTTGAATAATGGCTCACACGTAGCAGTTAGGTGAGAGATGAACCGAGCGATGTAGTTCAACCTCCCTAAAAACCCGCGCACCTCTTTTTCTGTTTTAGGCGTCGGCATCTCTTGTATTGCTTTTATTTTTGCAGGATCGACCTCTATTCCTCTTTCGCTCACGATAAACCCCAGCAGTTTACCCGATCTCACCCCGAAGGTGCACTTGTTAGGGTTCAGTCTCAGCCTGAACTTCCTAAGCCTTTTGAATAACTTCAGCAGATTCACTAGATGCTCTTCCTCCGTTTGGGATTTGGCAATCATATCGTCAACATAAACTTCGATCTCCTTATGCATCATATCATGAAAAAGAGTCGTCATTGCACGCTGATACGTTGCCCCAACATTCTTTAATCCGAAGGGCATCACTTTGTAACAAAATGTTCCCCAAGGCGTTATGAAAGTAGTCTTCTCCATGTCCTCTGGCGCCATTTTAATCTGATTATAGCCTGAGAAGCCATCCATGAAG
The DNA here is from genome assembly GCA_963859935.3 of Lathyrus sativus. Lineage (NCBI taxonomy): Eukaryota > Viridiplantae > Streptophyta > Magnoliopsida > Fabales > Fabaceae > Lathyrus > Lathyrus sativus. The sequence goes on along the minus strand of OZ012739.1, from coordinate 74,712,416 downwards.
GAGAATACGGAGTATTGAGCAGTGTTATCAACCAGCACATCGATATGAGGAAGTGGAAAATCGTCTTTTGGGCTCGCTTTATTTAAATCACGGTAGTCTACGCACATTCTCACTTTACCGTCTTTCTTTGGCACTGGTACAATGTTAGCGACCCAGGAGGGATATTTTGTCACCGCTAGGAAACCAGCATCCCACTGTTTTTGAACCTCCTCCTTAATTTTCACTGCCATATCTGGTCTAGTTCTGCGAAGCTTCTGTTTGACCGGCGGGCATTCTTCTTTCAACGGCAGATGGTGCACAACCATATCTGTATCGAGCCCTGGCATGTCTTCGTACGACCAAGCGAACACATCACTATACTCTCTGAGCATTTCAACCAGTCTTCGCTTGACGTCGCTCTGCAGCGCGGCTCCTATTCGGATATTCTTTTCAACCCCTTCCGACCCCAGGTTAATGATTTCGATGACCTCCTCATGAGGCAGAATGGCTCGTTCTTCTTGCTTCACCAACCAAGACAATTCCTCAGGAACGTCACCATCTTCAACAATCTCTTCTTCGGCCTGAAATACCGGGTGCTCAAAGTCGAGACGAGTCATAGGTGGTTCAAGGATGTCATCTGAAAATGTTATCCTGCAAAAGGAATGGTTAAATGCTTCAAAATGCGTATAAAGCGAATAACCACGTTGCCATTTTATTGTAAAATACACAACAAGAAAAACAGAGATCACAATATTTGCACATGAAAAACGCCTTTTATTTAATGATAAACACGCAATGTTCATAACAGCACAGCCCTAAGCAAATCATGATGCCCCGGGCAAGACACCAGATTGTTCAACAATTAAAAAAACAAAGCATTACTGTTTGAGAGTCACAGGAACAATCTCCTGAATAGACCAGTTGCACAATCCCTGTCCTCGCACGCTCGGCTGAATCCAGGCGCATATCGCAATCGCTGTCTCCTTCGTCAGACTCCGAAGCAGCGTTGATGGTCTCATGACATACTCCCCCAGCAGTGATAGTTATTGGTCTTCTAAAACGGGGTGCCCCCACAGCAGGTGTTGATGACGACGGTTGATATCCCAACCCAAACCGGTCCATCTTCACAGGAATATCCAGCACTTTGCCCCAGCCCTTTGTTTCTCCTGTCTCTACTAGAGCTTGAGCTTCTTTGTATGACGAGACGGCTATCTCCGACGCTTTGCTCGGCCCGGGACCTTTGTCTTTGATGCGCAACCCTTCAAACGCCTGGAAGGGTGTTTCGTGAATTTCTCCGTCGACCTCCACATACTTAAATGACGACAGATGGCTGACCAGGATGTCTTCTTCTCCGCATACAGTGACCACGCTGTCTCCTACCATATATTTCAACTTTTGATGCAAGGTAGACGTGACTGCCCCAGCCCCATGGATCCAAGGTCTTCCGAGCAGGCAGCTGTATGCAGGCTGGATGTCCATGATATAAAATTCAGTCGCGAAAACCTCCGGCCCCACCTGTAGAGGTAATGTTATCGATCCAAAAACTGTTCTTCGCGTACCATCGAATGCCCTGACCACCAAGTCACTAGGCGTGCACAGGATTCCTCTGACATCTAGCTTCATCATCGCTTTCTTGGGCAGCACATTCAAAGACGATCCGGTATCGACTAGTACATGAGACATGACTGATCCTCTACATTCGACAGATACGTGCAGCGCCATATTATGCTCCCTCCCCTTCGGGGTCAAGTCGAAGTCTGTAAAGCCCAAGCTATGGCCTGCATTCACATGTGCCAACACCCCCTCCAGCTGGTTCACGGAAACATCTTGGGGTACGAAGGAAGTATCGAGGACTTTCAGCAACGCATTTCTGTGAGCTTCAGAGCACAATAGCAACGACAGTATAGATATCTTTGACGACGTCTGTTGCAGATGCTCAACAATCTTATAATCACTTTTACGAATCAAGCGCATGAACTCTTCCACATCTTTCGATGCCGTTTCTTTTCCGCTTGCCTGCACGGGGACAGTCTCATTCATCTTTCCTTTCCCCTTTGCCAGTCTTTCGGCTTCTACCTCAGGCGATATGAAGATTCTTCCACTCCTTGTCATACCTCCGGTACCAACAACGTTGTCTACAGTCTCAGCTGGCTGCTTATTAACATCAATTTTTACTCCATCACAATACACTTCCAAACCATAGAACCAGGGGACTGCCTTCGTGCTCTCGTACGGGATTGGTCCGGCCTTAGTGATAGTGATCAGTGGTCGCTGGACCGGCGCCGTTATGGTGATCGTTTTCCGAGGAATCGTTACAGTGGCCACATCACTTTGCTTATCTGCTAATGCCCCTGCAGGTTCTTCAACTGCTGCTCGGTCAAATTGCAATGTGCCGCCATCGATTAAGGCCTGAATACCTTTCTTTAAGTCATCACAACCCCCAGCTAGGGACCAACACTCTAAACAATACTCGTCACACCCTGGATACACACCACCCTGCAATAATCTGCTCTTTATCTCGCACAACGGTGTCTTTAAATCGTCGACATTCATAATCAAATTCAAACCCTCCTCAGTTAAAATGGCGTTTGCCCCATGGTTGGGCATGGGCTTCTGCACTATATTCGGACCTGCCGTTCCAAAATTGATAGCCTTATTATCCAATAGATCCTGCACAACATGCTTAAATGCATGGCAAACTTCTACATCATGGCCCAGAGCCCCAGAGTGGAATTCACAGTGCCTGCTTGCATCATAACCATACGGAGGAGTGCCTGTTATGGGCGCCAGAGTTCTCTTCTCTACCAAGTTCAAACCCAATAATGTCTGTAGCAAATCTGCATACGTTGAAGGAGGCTTTTCAAACACCCTCCTTGGTTTACCCCCCTGGAATCTGCACGGGGCGGGCTGTGCCCCCTGTTGTGGCTGTTGTTGTTGTTGCTGCTGTTGTTGTTGAAATGGAATAGTAACGCTCGCCACCTGCTGCGGCTGATTAAACTGGTTTCGACCTCTGCCCCGGCCTCGGCCTCGGCCCCCAAACACTGCACTTGCATCGCCCTGACGACGCCCACCAAAAGCCTTTATGTTACTGCCAGATGCCGTAGATTCCTCAGCTTGGAATCTTCCCTGTTTAATGTTGCTTTCAATCTTTTCTCCCATCAGAATTAAGTCTGAGAAACTGCCCAAAGATGTGTGAAACAACTTGTCATAAAACATGCCGGTGAATGTTCCTATGAACATGTCATTCATTTCCTTGTCCTCTAGAGGAGGATGGACCCTAGCAGCCATGTCGCGCCATCTTTACGCATACTCTTTGAAGCTCTCACCCTTCTTCTGGGATAAACCCTGCAGTTGGACCCGGTTGGGTGCCAAGTCGCTGTTATACTTATAGTGAGCTACAAATGCTTCTGCCAGCTGCTTCCATGTCTTTATATGAGTTGGTTCCAATCCCATATACCACTCTAGGGAAGGACCAAACAAGCTATCTTGAAAGAAATGCATTAGTATCCTCTCATCAGTTGAATACGCCGACATCCTTCTGTAATATGACCGCACATGCACTTTTGGACAGGTGTCCCCTTTATACTTATCAAATGTGGGAGCTTTGAATTTGATTGGCACCCTCAGGCCAGGCACCAGACCCATTGTTGACATATCCAAGCCGACAGCACTTTGATTTACGACCCCCCTCATCTGCTCTTCTAGCATTCTGATCCTCTGGGAGTCATCCATAGGCCCCTCGAAACCTCCACCGGAGAAAGCGTCCTCTTGCTGGTCTTCCTGCCAGTTACCATTCCCAGCTCCATACCCATCGTATCCGCTGTTACGGCCAGCTCTGGTCTGATTCATTATCGGGCCTCGCCCCCTGTTGTCGTACCCCGGAGCAACTCCAGCAGGTCCAAAAGCCATTAACCCAGCGCCATTTCCATTTCCGAATCCACCGTAACCCTGATTAGTCATGCCAAATCCGTCCTGCCCGAAGCCTTGAGTATTGAAACCATATTTCCCATCCTGGTCAAACCCTTGATCATTGAACCCAAATCCAGCATTACCGAAGCCATTGCCTCCCATATTATCACCCAGGTTGACATCTCCAAGCCCAACATTGTGGACAGCAGTCTCGTTCCCAATTCCAACGTTACCGTTCCCAGCAGCAGCAGCGTTGTTGACATTAACAACAGGTATATTGACTACAGGTGGAGCCACTGGTGTGGGAGTGCCATCCCCATGAACAGTGTCGACTCGCATAGACTGATGATCCTCATTCCCATGTCCAGCATTTCTGCCAACAGAGGCTGCACCATAGCTTGCAAATTCTCCTGACCTTTTGCAATAGTCTCCATTGTCTGCATAAAGAGCGCTAGCTTCTCGCGCATATCTTGCATCTCGTTCTGCATTTGATCCATGATTCTTCGGCAATTAGTGCAAGTGGAGTAGCGGTGTGGGCGCTGATCTTCAATCCTGAAAAGACCTGATACAGTGCAAGGAATGAGATATCGTGCAATAATCACCTGTAATGCAATATGAATATGAATGCAATGCAATATGTGTCTGTGCATTAGGGAAATTCATTCCCTGATTCTAGTGCGAAGGTGCCAGTGCAGTGATAGTGCTAACAATACGAAGATCGGAGCCGAATCAAAGAAAGCCTCATATATTGCAGAGAAATCCAATAAGCCAAGAATACAATATCACTGAGTGCAATAAGAAGGCATGACCTCAACCAACAATCCTGGTGATGGTCAGCACTATGCAAATAAAGCATCAATACATGAAATGGTCAAATACACCCATAAGCCTGATACTCTTCTAATAACTTCTTGGTCTCTGGATGGCTTGGTCGGGTAAGCAGACCCTCGACAAGTTGGTTTCTTCTCTTGAGAACACGTCGCACGTCACCAGCGGTTTCTTCCCATGCCCCTTCTCCGAAGCGATCCTCTAGCTTCCGCTTCTGAGACACAGCTTCGTTCCTGCCTTCGATGGCCTTGTTCAATGCATTCTGGAGACTATACCTGGTCATCACCTCTTCTTCGTACTTCTTAATGCTAGCCTTCAACTGCTCCTCGAGGTCAGAAACTTGCTGCTTCAATTTATCTTCCCTCTTTTTATTGTTGGTTAGCGTAGCATTCCAAGTCTTGTTGCAAGAAGAGATTTCTCAGTGAGCGGCATCGAGTGCTTTCTTTTTGGACTCCAGCATGTCATGGGAGCTTCTGAACTCTTGACCTAGACGTTCACGCTTCTTTTTCTCCTCAGCCAACTCAGCACCTAGCCTGTTTACTAGTTCGATCTGCTGTTGGAAAGCATGCACAGCCTGGTTTTTCTCGCTGCGCATCTGAGCCAGCTCTTGCTCTAACCCTTCATTGATCTTCATTAAGGCTTCTTTTTCTCTTACAACTTGCTCGTAGGCCTCCCTAGTAACAGTAGTTGGTTCTGCCACCGGAATATGAACAGGGACTGGTGTCGCTACTGCGAAAATCGGCGTCGGCTTGACAGGAGAGTCGCCACCGTGCGTTATTTATCCCTCAGAGCGGGAAAGGAAACGCTCGAAGTAAACCTCACAAAGACGGGTAAAGGTATGGTCATCGCAACCAAAACCTGGATTTGGGAGTCGGTTACGCAAGGGGAAGGTATTAGCACCCCTCACGTCCGTCGTACTCGACGGGATCCACGCTTGGTGTTTATAAGGAAAAGGGTGTTTTTATCTATCTACGCTAATGGTCGGTCTGAAAAGAAAATAAAAGGACAGGACTCGACAGAACATTCGGTGTTCTGGGCCTACGTACTCCCTCGTGCAATGGAAAAGTCAGAGTCAACGTAGTTCGACTACCTACGTCTAAACGGGGGAAGGTTGCTCGCCAGGACATCGCGTCCTGTGCCTACGTACTTCCACACAGCATGGAAGATCAGAGCAAACGTAGTTCGACTAACTACGGCTAACCTGGGGTTCTCACACAGCAGTGAGAAGATAAACTGGTTCTAAAAGGTTGGGGGACCTACAACTACGATCTGGTCTCTAATGCACTCGGTCAAGAGAAAAGGGTAACAATGAGTCGTCAGCGGGAAAGTCTCGATCGCACAGCCGCGAGAGAACAAAAGGTTAGTTGTTAGTGTGCTCGCTAGGATATCGCATCCTATGCCTACATATCCTCGTCTGATACGAGGAATCAGAGCAGCTGTAGTTCAGCTAACTACGACTCAAGCTACTCAAAAGCTCCTACTGAAAGGAAAGGGAAAGACACCCTAAAACTATAGCTGAAAAAAAGGGAATCTACCTACTGCTATCATGCCTGGTTGACCATCCTAATGTCTATCATAACAACTCCGCAGCGGAGAAGTCAGAGCTCCTAAGGGATCATGGCAACAGGACTAAACAACAAACGGGAAATACTACAAAGTAAAGAAATATTGGAAATATGCATGAATGCAACAACTAAACAAACAAGGCGCAAAGGCCGCAAACCACAGAGGTAAGGGAGCTCAGCTCTACCAAATACCAACAAGCAAAGCCACTCAATAACAAACAAGCAGAAGGAGGACCACCTCAACTTCTCATGCACACAAAGCCTACTTCTAAGATGCACCTACCTCAGAACTATCTAGATGAATTCCTAAGCCTAATGCAACACAATACCACACGAGTCAAACAACACCAAGAGAAGGCTAGCTAACCTGACAAACTTCTATCCAAAGCTTAAACAAAAACCCTGAGCAATACCCCTAAACAAACCCTAATCAAACCTCTAATCAACTATCTAAGCAAAACTCTAATCAAAACCCTAAGCAAGAGGAATCAATCCCAGTCTCCCAGCTTCAGAACAAGCTTACAGAAAGGGAGCTAAGCAGACAAACTCATAGTGCCTTCCTCGGGAAAGTACCAGGAGGTTACTACTCAGGAGTCATATCCTATGCGGCTCGACAACTGTGATCAGTTTACATTCCTCCTCAGGAGAAACTAAACTCACATGAAGGCTCCGGCATCATTGGATATCTAAGAAATCCTATCAAAACTAGGGGAACTAAGTGAACAGACCCATAGGACCTTCCTCAGGAAAGTACTAGGAGGCTTCCACTTAGGAATCGTATCCCATGTGGCTCAACAACTGTGATCAGTTTACATTCCTCCTCAGGAGAAATTAAACTCACAAGTTGGCTCCAACATCATTGGATACTTAAGAAATCCTAGATAAACTAAGGGAGCTAAGTGAATAGACCCATAGGACCTTCCTCAGGAAAGTACCAGGAGGCTTCCACTTAGGAATTGTATCCTATGTGGCTCGACAACATGTGATCAGTTTACATTCCTCCTCAGGAGAAATTAAACTCACAAGTTGGCTCCAACATCATTGGATACTTAAGAAAGAGGTGAGAAGAAAGAATGAAAGTCATTCATAGTGCCTTCCTCAGGAAAGTACCATGAACTTCCTTCAAACTTCAGGATCTCAAACCTCACAGACAGAGAACAAGCTCCTCGACTAAGCCTCAATCCAATGCATCCTTGCAAGCTCCAACAGGACTTCATCCAGCCTCCACCTTCAAGAAGAAACCACAGATCCTCAAACCACAAGAAACTATCTCTGAAGTTCAACCACAGTTGAACTTCAAAGTCAGAAGCCATCAAGACTTCTCCTATCCTCAAGCTCAGACTAAGATATCAGAACACCCTACCAAAATCTATCAAAAATCTAGGGGAAACCTACATGGCTCTAGTACAACATACTAAAAAATCAGAGCAAAATTCATTACCAGATGAAAGAACTAAAATCAACAAGGCAGGCGTGTCACAAACCAATGATTCAATATCAATAACAATGCAAAAAAATGCAATCAAAATGAAAATGCATGATTAGGCTAATGTTTTTTGTACTATAAGATTCTACATGGAATTACGAGTCTACAGAAAAAAGAACGGAATTATTTGATCGAACCTACTATTTTTTATGAATTTTCTAATAATATGCATGCACTAAAAGATATTAAAAAGTCAATTAAATGGAAAATATGCTAAAAATAGCAAACAAAAATAAAATGGCATTTTTATTTTTATCTAATTTTCTAGACATTTATATGAGGTGGTAGAAAAAACAAGAAATTAAAAATCAATCATTTTCATTTTATTCTGAATTTTTCAAGATGCAAGAAAACATTAAAAGAAATTTAAAAAAAAAACAAAATTGAAATAAAGGAGGAGGGGGTGCTAATAGTGACTGCGCCCAGTTATTTTGCTTGATGGGCCACGAGGGGTGGTGCTAATAGCGACTGGAATAGGCCCATGGGAATCAGAAAAAAATAAAAGAGAAAAACAGCGCCTGGGGTGCAATTAGCAGGTTTTTTTGGTTATTTTCATTGGGCTTACGCACAAGGGGGGTGCGAATAGCAGTGGGCATAAGGCCCAGTCCACATTCATTCTGTCTCTCACACGCAGGGGGGGGGGGGAATACGAGTAAAACGGGGAGTGATGTTCTCAGCAAACAAATTTTGGGCCCAAAGGTTACCCAAACCCTAGCCCATATCAACAAGCAACAAAAACTACCTCCTCCTACAACCATCTGGGTACTGTTCACCGAACCTAACCCTAACGCCGTTTCCTTCATCCTCCTCACCCTCTCTGCAATTCCTCTCCCAACTCTCTGAGGAAATTTCTCACAACAAACTCAAACAATCTTTCACCCAATCCACAATTTAACCTAAACGCCAATTTGTTCGATCCAAACCCTAACCTAAACTATCCTCCTCAACAAACTAACATGCAAATCTCAGGCGAACACCCTAATCCAACTGAACAAACAACTAGGAGGCGAAAAGAATTACCTGGAGCGAAGCCGGAGACGAAGATTTCTGGAGAACGCCTCTTGAAGGCGACGAAGATTTCTGGAGAACCTTGGAAGATCGATCGAACAATGTGAAGACCTTCAAAATTTGTTGAAGATCTTGCAGAAACCTGAAGAATCTTAGAGGAAACAGACAGAGAAGCGATGGCAACCTATGAATCTCGCTGGGAAGACGATGAACGCGCTTAGATGTTCTTGAACTGGAAACACAGATGATGAATGTCCATGAAGAACAACGAGGTTCTGGGGAAATCTGGAAGGATTGATGAAGGAGATGAAGTTTCCGGCGAGGTTTAGATTTTCCGGTGGGGTAGTGATGAAGGTGGACGGAGGAGGAAGACGAAGAAGGAAATGTTTCTGGGAATTTCTGGGTAGAAAACTAGCTCCGACGAGCTGTTGCGGTGGCCGGAAGGCGTTAGGGTGGCCGGCGGTGTGGTGGTTCAGGGCGGATGCATGGCCGACGACGAGGTTCCGGTGAGGCTTGAGGGCGTGACAAGTGGCAGGCGGGTTAACGTATGGAGAACGCGTGCCTGAGGCGTGGCAGAAAGGGAGAGAGAGGATGGATACGTGGCAGCTCTCTGGGGATTCTGAGTTGTGAGGTGGTGGGGTCTGAGTGTGAACGCGTGTCACTCTTTATACCTGGACAAGTGGCATCTTTGGCTGATTTCTGGACAAAAACAGATGGACTGAAAAAAAGATGTGGGCCTCCAAAAAAATCCCTCTGGGCCCATACGAAAATTAATAAAAAAAAACTCAAAACTGAATTAACAAAAAATATTAAATCTAATTAACCTAATTAAGACTAATCCTAATTAACTAGTGACTAATCCTAATTAAACTAAATGCAGATTAACTATCCTAATTGATTCTATCAAATTCAATTAAATTCTAAACAAAAGATTAATCCTAATTAAATCTAAAACATGATTAATATCCATTTAAACCTATATTAAACTACAACTAATAAAATTCTAATGACCTCTATTTAATCTCTAATATTATTTAAAACTATTAAAATCCTATTTAAAACTAATAAGAAAAATCTATTAAAAGATTAAAGCTCTATTAACACAAACTCTATTATTTCTATTAAAAACTATTAAAATTCTTATTAACATAAAAGAAAAGTCTATAATATTTTCTATATTATCTAAAACAATTAAAAACAAATTTAAAATCTATTATATTCTAAAAATGATTAAAAAACTATTAAATCTATTAAAAAATCTATATAAAATTCTAAAAAGAGATTTAAACTATTTAAAATTCTAAAAAATCTATTTAAATCCTAAAAAAAATCCTAAAGCCTATTTAAAATTCGCAGAAAGCTATTAAACCCTGAAAATGCAGACAAATGCAAATGACCACCATAAAAGAGCGCACGAGACCAGATCGAATCGAACAGAGAACCCCTGGTATCAGAATATCCCGAAATCACTATGCAAGCTAAAAATCACCGAGGAGCGCGCAACTTCCCGAAAATAAAACCCTGATGATCTAGACTGGATCTGCCATAGTTAGTAAATGAAACTCAAGCCGTAACCCTGATATCCTCTATCTGTGCACAAATATCATGCGTCTGATTTGCGAATATGAATTTAAACCACGAGTCAGATAGGAGAACCGGTGGTCAAATTTTAGGGTGCAACAGCTGCCCCTATTCAAGCGACTTGGACCTGAAGGGTTGAAGAGCGCTCAGCCTTCAAACATTCGGAGGTACGAGACGGTTGAATACAAATAAAACCCGAAAATTTGCCAACCACGAGCATATACTATAACTGCTTGGGGAATAAAGTCCTGAAAACCGAGTCCAGTCATTACGGCACCAAACTGATCAATCATCTGATAGGAACCTCCTGATTTTAACGCCAATTACCTGTGATCTCCCATATAACAAACCCTGAGGGTTGCAACAAAACCACCTGATCCTTTCACATTGCCTACTGATAGGCAGGAAGAGAAATATACTCACATTGTCCAAAGATGGACGGGAAGCCACCCTGAATGGAGGAAACACCAATACTCACATCGTCTAAAGATAGACGGGAAGACACCCCTTAATCTCCATCCTCACATCGTCTAAGGGTAGACGGGATCATCTTGATTGATGAAACAAATCAACATTCACGTCGTCTAAGGATAAACGGAAGAAAAGCATTAATCTCCATACTCACATCGTCTAAGGGTAGACGGGATCATCCTGATTGATGAAACAAATCAATATTCGCATCGTCTAAGGATAGACGGGAAGAAAGCATTAATCTCCAACTCACATCGTCTAAGGGTAGACGGGATCATCCCTGATTGATGAAACAAATCAACATCACATCGTCTAAGGATAGACGGAAAGAAATAATCTCCATACTCACATCGTCTAAGGGTAGAAGGGATCATCCTGATTGATGAAACAAATCAACATTCGCATCGTCTAAGGATAGACGGGAAGAAAGCATTAATCTCCATACTCACATCGTCTAAGGGTAGACGAGATCATCCTGATTGATGAAACAAATCAACATTCACATCGTCTAAGGATAGACGGAAAGAAATAATCTCCATACTCACATCGTCTAAAGATAGACGGGAAGAAAGCATTAATCTCCATACTCGCATCGTCTGAAGATAGACGGGATCATCCCTGATTGATGAAACAAATCAATATTCACATCGTCTAAGGATAGACGGAAAGAAATAATCTCCATACTCACATCGTCTAAAGATAGACGGGAAGAAAGCCTGATCGCCATACTCACATCGTCTAAAGGTAGACGAGATCATCCTGATTGATGAAACAAATCAACATTCACATCGTCTAAGGATAGACGGAAAAGAAATAATCTCCATACTCACATCGTCTAAAGATAGACGGGAAGAAAGCATTAATCTCCATACTCGCATCGTCTGAAGATAGACGGGATCATCCTGATTGATGAAACAAATCAATATTCACATCGTCTAAGGATAGACGGAAAGAAATAATCTCCATACTCACATCATCTAAAGATAGACGGGAAGAAAGCCTGATCGCCATACTCACATCGTCTAAAGGTAGACGAGATCATCCTGATTGATGAAACAAATCAACATTCACATCGTCTAAGGATAGACGGAAAGAAGTAATCTCCATACTCACATCGTCTAAAGATAGACGGGAAGAAAGCATTAATCTCCATACTCGCATCGTCTGAAGATAGACGGGATCATCCTGATTGATGAAACAAATCAATATTCACATCGTCTAAGGATAGACGGAAAGAAATAATCTCCATACTCACATCGTCTAAAGATAGACGGGAAGAAAGCTGATCGCCATACTCACATCGTCTAAAGGTAGACGAGATCATCCTGATTGATGAAACAAATCAACATTCACATCGTCTAAGGATAGACGGAAAGAAATAATCTCCATACTCACATCGTCTAAAGATAGACGGGAAGAAAGCATTAATCTCCATACTCGCATCGTCTGAAGATAGACGGGATCATCCTGATTGATGAAACAAATCAATATTCACATCGTCTAAGGATAGACGGAAAGAAATAATCTCCATACTCACATCGTCTAAAGATAGACGGGAAGAAAGCCTGATCGCCATACTCACATCGTCTAAAGGTAGACGAGATCATCCTGATTGATGAAACAAATCAACATTCACATCGTCTAAGGATAGACGGAAAGAAATAATCTCCATACTCACATCGTCTAAAGATAGACGGGAAGAAAGCATTAATCTCCATACTCGCATCGTCTGAAGATAGACGGGATCATCCTGATTGATGAAACAAATCAATATTCACATCGTCTAAGGATAGACGGAAAGAAATAATCTCCATACTCACATCGTCTAAAGATAGACGGGAAGAATGCCTGATCGCCATACTCACATCGTCTAAAGGTAGACGGGAAGAAAGCATTAATCCATACTCACATCGTCTAAAGATAGACGAGAAGAAGACCACATCGAACTCCCGACGTCTAATGATAGACAGAGAAATCCACTTATTGGAGGAACACATCGTCAATATGAATTGACGGGAAGAAAAGTCTGCCGATATCAGATGACTGATTGATCGAAGCACAACTATTGTATGATCTGAGATACAAATAAACCGCTGAATCGTCTGATACACTGCTGCTGGATAAATGCCCTGAACTGATCACAGAGTAATTCACGCGCCATGTGAGGCTGGTAGAAAAACCCGACTTATGCTTCGTATGCATATGCATATGCTTTAATCTTTCTAGGGCGTAATGCTCCATTCAGGATGGAAATGCTACACATTTTGAAAATGACATGCCAAGTATGATGCAAATATGATGATGCATGCAACCTGCTAATGCAGGCTCCAGCTGCCGGAGAAAGCTGGGTACAGAAAACCATTTCAGCAACATAAATGCTGAAGACGAAGCCCCACTCCGCTGGGGATAAACCGGATATCACAGGATTATCCCAGCAAAATAAATGCTGGGAGAGTGAAATCAACTCCGCTGGGGATATTGGGAACTTAACTGAACACCTCGACGAAGTAATACCCTGTTGGGGAATATAACTCCGCTGTGAAATAGCAGATGTGCCGAGTATGATTGGATTCCTCTGGGGATAGCTCACCCGTACCAATGAAAAATTGGACTTTGCTGGAGAAAAATAGAGGGAGTCTTCCCGCGTATTGTCGAAAACTGGATTTGGAAACTGATGCGCCAACACTGATGGGCTTCCCAGTGATCGCCAGCATAGATTTGACTTTTAGGCTATCTGTGATGGGTCAGGTACAATTGACGCTGGGAAACATTCTGTCTGAATACGCAGCCTTTTAGTTGAAAAGTTAAGGGATAGTAACACGACTTCCCGTATCCGCCTCGCCCTCGAAAAATTGGCTAAATCTGCTCGAATAACTCTGAATGACCCTGCTGGTACGAGAGCAGACCAATCCTTTCGCTTCTGATATGCCCCAGCCTACGGGATCTCCGTGGGGATAGTCCTTGAAAGGAAATCTGCAAATCTGTTCCCTGATGGTCTGATATGACATGCCCCCGGTGTTCTGAACTTCGGAGAGATGCTTCACATCAAATGCTCCTCGAATAAAGAACAAACTCTGCGCCCTTAAGATGGCCTGCCCCTGATTGCAATGACTTTTGCCCCTGATTATCTGATTTAGAGTAGTGCCCCTGACTACTAGATATTTGTCGAATCTCAACCTGATTACCCCAGGATAACTAACTTTGAAAGGCTGACCTGACTGGGGTCACAATAGTAGCTTGCCCCTGCTCTCGGAATATTCGGGCCGTTCTGCATTCTATCCTGACCATACTTTCCATTGCAGAAAACTCTCCTGCCGTCAAGCGCTTACTCGCAAGTAAAACAAGTTGTTCTGCGTAAAAGATATACTAATGCAACACATATGACAGCTTTGACATCCAATCTGTTCACTGGGAATAAAAAACAGTTTATAGCATATAATGCACAAAACATCTATCAACATCAATACCAATATGGTAAGAGGAACCCTTTTAGGAGTCAGAATCGACGTGACCTTTACCGGAGTATGCTTTCGAAACAATCTGTTTCAATTAGGACTTTTGAAGGTTGTAATGTGGTCAGGTTCACGTTTTGAAGGAAAGGATAAAGGCTCAAAGTTTATTTAACCCACCCATTCTCCTTGATGTTCTCCCATCCTTACGTTGGCTAATTCGACCTTAGCGCTCACCTCTCGGAGGCTGAAAGATAGGAGTGATAGTTCGAGAAATAATGATTGTTGGAGTGACAGCCACTCACCTCTTTGTCTTCGACACTTGGGGTCACACGACTCGTATTTCATTGAGGATTTTTCTTTTGATCCTTCCATCTTTTTTCTTTTCATATCCCTAACTTTGCCTGGACTGACTCTTTTGAGTTTCTTTTGATTTTTTAAAGTCCAGCAGGATGCCCTCATTTTTTGCCTAAGTCAATTGTTTTCTTTTCTTGACTTAGCGGGCTTTGATTCTTTTTCCTTCGCTTTCTCTTTTTTCGAACGAGTCGTGTGACACTGGTTGTCTGACTCTTTGGGAATGATGTGACTGTCTCACTCTTGATTTAACCATTATGGTTTTTTAGGCACGACCTCTAGAGGTGTGATCGATCCTCGAACGGACACTCCTTTCACAATTTGGACGCTCGGTCAAATTAGCTAACACCTACCCTGCCCCAGGTTAAGATTGAGGGTTTTTTCGTTTCCAGAAAGAACTCCTACTACTAGGCTCAAAGGGGTTGACAAGGGATATCTTCCTTATAACTCCGGTGTTTAGGTATTTGAAACAATGCCTGTACATCATCAGCAGGTTTTATTTCAAAAGCATGTAATATCGGAAGTTGCATGTCGTTCATTTTCGTCATCCTCCCCAGATTCTTCTTAACCAAGCGTGAACATTTGTAAAACAATTAGTGAACACGACTGGATTTAATCAAAACATGCATATTTATTTCATTATCATTGATTGAATGAAAACAACAAGTTTTACAAACAAGTTTGCATTTAAACAGGAAAGAAACTACAAATGTAAAGACATGACAAGATAAAACAAAGAAAAATGCTAGCTTTCCGAGAACCGGGCTTTCACATCTGTCCTGCTGCTGAACCAGCTATCTTCGCAATCAGTTATTAGAGAAAATTTGATGCTGTCCTGATCTGCTTTCAACGACCCAACCAAATTATAGAGCCCTTCCTCCTTCATTCAGATGATTTGGGGACCTTCTCGCCCGAAGCTGATTGCTGCACTATCAAGTAAGTCCCTTCAACTTTGTGCTTGAAGGACAGACAATCTTCAATGTTGTGCCCCTGTGCTCCTGAATGGAAATCACAGCGCTCCTTGTCATCATAACCTGCTGGAGGTGTACCTGACAACGGGGCTAACTTCCTCTTTTCAACCAACTACAATCGTAGCAACGTCTGAAGAAGTTCGGCATACGGCATCGGAGGCACCTTAAATACCCTCAATGGCTTCTGATTCTGAGCTTTTCGCTGATTGGGATACTGCTGTCTTTTCACTGTTGAGATCGTTGTTGTTGTTGCTGGTATCGCGGTTGACTCTTGAACACCCTTCGTAGCAAATGCAACATCGGTTTCTTGAACCTTTCACTGTACTGATTAAAGCCCTCCTTATGCTTAGCCATTTTATTTCTCAGATCTGCCCCAGGAATAGGCAACAGTTGTGGGCAGGGAGATTCTGACACCCATGGAGTCCAGATACGTTTCTGACCTTACCGCAGCTTTAGAAACATCTGTCATCTTAGCATCGATTGAGACAGGAGCAATACGTACAGCTACGCCGCTCGGCGTGAATTCAATATCGTGCGAGTCAATCAGTCTTGGACATTGTGCTTAAAAGCATGACAACCCTCGATGTCGTGTCCGAATGCCCCAGAATGAAACTCACATTGCTTACTGGCATCGTACCCATGAGGAAGCGCTCTCGTGGGTGGATCCAACGTTCTCTTCTCAACCAGATTAAACCTCAATAAAGTCTGCAAGAGCTCAGCATACGTTGTAGGCGGTGCCTCAAATATCCTCTTTGGCTTCCCCTCCTGAATCCTCCGTTGAGCCGGATGCACTCTCTGTTGCTGCTGCTCAGGTTCCACAGGCACAGACGGCACGAGCTTCTTCATTGCGGCTTCAAATAGCTGATCATCCTCTTTCCTAAGCACACTCTTGACTACTTCCATGATCAAGCTCATTTGGGTCTTCAGCTGACTGTTCTCTCTCTCTGAGAATCTTACTGCTCCAGACGCATCTCTTGCATGTCTCTCATCATCATCTGCCCCAGCTGGCTTCGGACTTCAATCAATTCAAACTGATTCTGTTCCATATCTCTGAAGAAATTCCTGCAACAAACTGGAGAGGATGGGGGAAATAAGACCCATGGTTCTGATGTACCTGTTAAATCATAATGCAATGCGGAAAGCAAACACATATTCAAGACAAGGCAAAAAGAAACTCAAGCTATAAGCACACGGACGAACATCTCCCCCACATGTACAACCAACAAAAGCAGCACGTAAGCACAAATGAGTACGAATACAATGACCCCCAGCCAACAATCCTGGTGGTGGACGGCAAATTACCTAATGCACAAAAGCTAACGGGTTAGGCAGAGAAAACAGATGCGACACCCGGCACAGAAACCTCTAGAAACTTCCCCCCATATTCAACTGAACTCTCTGATTGACAGTCTTCAGAGCACACACTTCCTGTGGAGTCTCCATGACATTAACTGACGAACCCACACAACTGGATGACGGAGAATCATTAATCTGAACAAAACCCTGAGGCGTGATGCCAAATCCGGCTAGAGTCTAACAGATCCTGAACTGACTTCTAAGCACTTTACAATCATTTGTTGAATGCCCCTGTGCCCCAACATGGTACTCACAGCGGGCGCTGGCATCAAAACCTGGAGGATACGGTGGAATCACCGGCTTAGTCTCTTTTGGAACTATCAATCCACTTCTGACCAGTTCTGGCAACAACTGGCTGTACGACACCGGTAGCCGAGTAAACTGCCTTTCAGGTTTCCTTGGTCTTCGTGGGGCGTGCTGACGCGATCGACGATAGGATGACCGTTGACTTGAAGTGTCTGAAAACCGATCCTGAGATGCTAGGGATTCTGATATGACATCATTTCTTTCTTCCCACTCTTCTTGAGAACTAGCGACTGATTCATTCTTGTCAACTGGGACGTAAGGAACATCTCGAAACTTTCCTCTTGAGTCCTCTCTCAACGAGCTCTCCCATTCTCATCAGGCCCACAAAGTTTGTGCAACCGAACAATTTGTCCAAATAATGCCTTTCAGCGTACCCAAGAAGACGTCAACCATTTCTCTTTCCGAAAGCGGTGGTTCAACACTAGCAGCCAATTCTTTCCATCTTCGCAATACCCTCTGAATGATTCATTCTCCGCATGAGATAATTCTTGCAGATGTACGAGACTAGGAGTCAAATCCAGGTTGTAATCGTACTGCTTCAGGAAAGCTCTGGCTAAATCCACCCATGATCGAATTTGATTACTCTCTAACTGCACATACCACCTCAAAGATGCCCCAGTCAGGCTATACTGGAAGCAATGGATCATTAGTTGTCATTCGCACAAACGAAGTCATCCTTCGACAGAACATCATCAAATGCAGCTTCGGACAGCTATCTCCCGTGTACTTTTCAATTCTGGCACTTTGAACTTGTAAGGCAACACTAGATCAGGAACCAAACACATGTCTACAGCATCCAGGTTAACAGCATCTTTCACTTTCAAGGCCTTTATTCCTTCTTCCAACGCTCGGAGTCTTCTAATCATTTTCAAGATCTCTTGGATCTACCATCCCAGCCATTGGAATATCTCTTCGGTATTCTCACAGGGAAAGCAACACCTTGGTTGTTAGCAGGAGGATGACGTTCATTTTGGGCAACAAACTGCTCATGTCGATCTCTGTTCTCAACAGTAGGATGTACGACTTGGTCTGCAGTAACGTTGTTCGGGAAGTCTTCCATAGAATCATACCGATGGTTGGACGCCATAATAAGCCTTGTCAAATTGTTCGGAGCCTGGAAAATGCCTTCAGCCATAGCCACCAATTACCTGTAACTGACTACCCTGCTTGATTCTGCTCAAATCTGCTTCAGCCCCTTGGTCGTCTTCAACACTCCACTCTTGCCTCAGACAATCCCCCGAGAATCCCCCTCTGATGGAAACAAAAGCTGGATAAGTGCTCTGGCCTGCTAAATGCTATGCAATATGATTTATGCAAACAGAAATACAAAAATGCTAACGTGCATGTGTACATTGGAGATATTTCCCCTCCAATTCCAGTGTCAGTGGTAGCAAGACGAGATAAACCATGAAGACAATATTTAGAAAAACCCTCATATATTTATTGGAATATCAGTCTTGTTAAGATGTTACATAACTATGCTCCATACAGCTGATATGATAAGGAGGATCCCAGCCAACATGCCTGGTGGTGATCTCAACACAACAGAATACAAGAGAGAAATCAAGTACGGGTACGGTTGCGGAAGTCCTCAACCAACTTCTTTGTCTCTGCGTGATCCGGTCGATAAATCAAGCCTTCTATCAACTGATCCCTTTTCTGACCGTTCCATGGATATCTCTGACAAAGTCTTCCCAAGCCTTATCGTGGGGCACCATCCCAGGTTTGGGTCTCTTGGCGTTCTGCTCTATGCTGAAAATCTTCCAAATTCTTCAGGGCATCAATCAGTTTACGCTCGGCCTCGTATCGGCGGCATGCTTCTTCTTCAAGCTCTTCAGTCTTCACTTTGACCTGTTCTTCTAACTGAGCAACCTGTGTCTTTAGCTCCTCTTCCCGTTCTTTGCGTTTGGCCATAGTGAGATCCCAGTGCTCTCTGAACTTAGCTAGCTTCGTGTAGGCCCTTTCCAGCTCCTGCTTCTTAGTAGCCAATACACTGCTAACTGAGTCTACATCTAACTCCAGACGCTTCTTGGCTTCAGTCAACTCCAATAACGTAGTCTTCAGATGTTTCAGAGTTTCGGCCTGTTGCTTAGAAAAATATCCTGTTTCAATCTTTTCATGACGAAGCTGGGCATTCTCCTTCTCTAAAGCCTCTTTAGCCTTTGCCAACTCTTCTTTCTCCGCCATCAGCTGCTTGTATACCTGTATGTCCACTGTGGTAGGCTCCTCCACCGGAGAAGGATGCAATGGCTGAACCGCTGGATAAGGCATAAGGAATTTTGTAGCTCGCTCACGAATCCATTCCACATACGGGCCAGGAACTCGAGTATCCCCTCTGCTACCTGAAGGCTTCCCTCTCCTATGCAAGTTCTTCCATGCCTTCTCAAGCTTGGTCAGCATCTCTTTCCCTATTGCCCCGGTGAGATACAGAGATTCCTGTATCTCCTCGGGCTTCGGCGCTCCCTGAGGTACATACCCAAATTGCCTAATCAATAAGGAAGGGTTGTAATTGACACACCCTTTCCTTCCTATTAACGGAACATTCAGGAATCCTACGCATTTGAGTATGACCTCAACTCCGAATACCTCTTCGTTAACCCATACCACATTCTCGGCAGTCAACCCCATCAAGCGCTCGGGCCATCCTAGAGAATCAATAGAGGTGACAAAAGGGCCTGACTTAGGCATATGACTGGTGAACCACCTGCATAGGAGAGGTACACAGCAAGACACATTCCTTCCTCGCCGCTTTTCATTCTGGTAGTGAGTTGAATGGTGGATATCTCCCAGCAAGGTAGGAACTGGGTTCTTCGCAGCCAAAATATAGAAAGCATCTGAGTCAACAAAATCAGGAATGTTCGGGAACAACACGATGCCGTAAACACATACAGCAAGGATGACGTCAAAAACACCCCAGCCACCCTTCTGGGCATACTCCCGAGCCTTCTCCAACAAGACATCCAACGGAAATCCCCATACATCTCCTCTTCTGATCATCTTCCCTGACAGCTCAGACTCTCTTAAGTACAGGATGGCAGAAAGCTCAGCCAGATTAGCTCAGCGTCCGTACGATAGAAAGGTATCTGTTCACGAATAGGTATATCCAAGAGTGCAGAATACTCCTCCAGGGTAGGGGCCAAAACGAAGTCAGAAAATACGAAACATCTGAGCTCCGCATCATAAAACTGTAACAGGGTATAAATGCCGCTGATCTCGTAGGCCGATGGCTGATAAACATAGGTCAGAATCCTCCCATATATCTTTCTAAAGTCACCCATTACCCTCTTCTTAGCAATAGTAATCAACTCTAACAACAGACTGATATCCGGAGACGGAAACTTGTAGGGCAACACTCTCTTCGTGGCTTCCATGTCTTGCTAGGAAACAAACACCAGAACTGGGAGGGAAAATATGTACATGCAATACACACACGTTAGTTGGATGCGAATGGTAATGCAATGATGCAGTATGATAAATAATGCAATCAGTGAACACATGGGCTATGCTGTAGCCTGAAGAGGAACATCTCTGTGATCAGGAACAGAGAACCACCACAGTCACCAGAACCTCATGACACTAACTATCATCTGATACTCAAAATATCAATCCCCTGGTAAGAAATCCATCTGAACCTCTGTATCTGACGAGAAAACCATCTGACAATAGTATCAACCTCAGATAAGAAACCCATCTGATCCAAACAATACACCTGGAGATTAATTAAGAACACCGTCTAATAACTACTGAATCATGGTTTCTGAAGGCCAGTTTTCCTGCAATAACCCAATCCCCTCACAGGTATGATAGACCTAATCCACGGGCAAAGGTACGGCATCCTATGCGGTCATCAGCGTCACAGACTTTCATGAGTGATGACACGATTCCCAGAAGGAGTGGCATCATCAAGTCATGAAGAGGCCTCACTTAGCTGACTTCCAAATGATCGGTCCCCAGAGTCGACAATCCTCACGTCTGGACTCCCTCAGATCCTCAGGACCGGAAAGGAGCACCTCTGCGAGAACCTCGTCTGAGCGCAGATTTCGTAGGGAACTGTGCCTGCTCAGCAGACAGGTTCGTCTACTACTTTCCACAACTATATCTAGGTGCATACTCAAGCCAAGGTCTGGCTTCTCACTCACAGTAACCTCCCTTGCCCACAGCAATAATCACAATAATATAATGCTGGAAAATAAATGCGGAAAGGTAAAGGTACGGAAAAGTAAAGTGCAGAAAAGTAAAACACAATATGCACAACACCCAACAAATAAACACCCAAGCGCTAGGATTGACTCGCGTAGGGGATGGGAAACGGTCCCAGCATAAGGGATGGGAAAAGTCCCTAGATGCTATAGATCCCCAGCAGAGTCGCCAGCTGTCGCTACTGCGAAAATCGGCGCCGGCTTGACAGGAGAGTCGCCACCATGCGTTATTTATCCCTCAGAGCGGGAAAGGAAACGCTCGAAGTAAACCTCGCAAAGACGGGTAAAGGTATGGTCATCGCAACCAAAACCTGGATTCGGGAGTCGGTTACGCAAGGGGAAGGTATTAGCACCCCTCACGTCCGTCGTACTCGACGGGATCCACGCTTGGTGTTTATAAGGAAAAGGGTGTTTTTATCTATCTACGCTAATGGTCGGTCTGAAAAGAAAATAAAAGGACAGGACTCGACAGAACAAACGGTGTTCTGGGCCTACGTACTCCCTCGTGCAATGGGAAAGTCAGAGTCAACGTAGTTCGACTACCTACGTCTAAACGGGGGAAGGTTGCTCGCCAGGACATCGCGTCCTGTGCCTACGTACTTCCACACAGCATGGAAGATCAGAGCAAACGTAGTTCGACTAACTATGGCTAACCTGGGGTTCTCACACAGCAGTGAGAAGATAAACTGGTTCTAAAAGGTTGGGGGACCTACAACTACGATCTGGTCTCTAATGCACTCGGTCAAGAGAAAAGGGTAACAATGAGTCGTCAGCGGGAAAGTCTCGATCGCACAGCCGCGAGAGAACAAAAGGTTAGTTGTTAGTGTGCTCGCTAGGATATCACATCCTATGCCTACATATCCTCGTCTGATACGAGGAATCAGAGCAGCTGTAGTTCAGCTAACTACGACTCAAGCTACTCAAAAGCTCCTACTGAAAGGAAAGGGAAAAGACACCCTAAAACTATAGCTGAAAAAAAGGGAATCTACCTACTGCTATCATGCCTGGTTGACCATCCTAATGTCTATCATAACAACTCCGCAGCGGAGAAGTCAAAGCTCCTAAGGGATCATGGCAACAGGACTAAACAACAAACGGGAAATACTACAAAGTAAAGAAATATTGGAAATATGCATGAATGCAACAACTAAACAAACAAGGCGCAAAGGCCGCAAACCACAGAGGTAAGGGAGCTCAGCTCTACCAAATACCAACAAGCAAAGCCACTCAATAACAAACAAGCAGAAGGAGGACCACCTCAACTTCTCATGCACACAAAGCCTACTTCTAAGATGCACCTACCTCAGAACTATCTAGATGAATTCCTAAGCCTAATGCAACACAACACCACACGAGTCAAACAACACCAAGAGAAGGCTAGCTAACCTGACAAACTTCTATCCAAAGCTTAAACAAAAACCCTAAGCAATACCCCTAAACAAACCCTAATCAAACCTCTAATCAACTATCTAAGCAAAACTCTAATCAAAACCCTAAGCAAGAGGAATCAATCCCAGTCTCCCAGCTTCAGAACAAGCTTACAGAAAGGGAGCTAAGGAGACAAACTCATAGTGCCTTCCTCGGGAAAGTACCAGGAGGTTACTACTTAGGAGTCATATCCTATGTGGCTCGACAACTGTGATCAGTTTACATTCCTCCTCAGGAGAAACTAAACTCACATGAAGGCTCCGGCATCATTGGATATCTAAGAAATCCTATCAAAACTAGGGGAACTAAGTGAACAGACCCATAGGACCTTCCTCAGGAAAGTACTAGGAGGCTTCCACTTAGGGATAGTCGGTATCCCATGTGGCTCAACAACTGTGATCAGTTTACATTCCTCCTCAGGAGAAATTAAACTCACAAGTTGGCTCCAACATCATTGAATACTTAAGAAATCCTAGATAAACTAAGGGAGCTAAGTGAATAGACCCATAGGACCTTCCTCAGGAAAGTACCAGGAGGCTTCCACTTAGGAATTGTATCCCATGTGGCTCGACAACATGTGATCAGTTTACATTCCTCCTCAGGAGAAATTAAACTCACAAGTTGGCTCCAACATCATTGGATACTTAAGAAAGAGGTGAGAAGAAAGAATGAAAGTCATTCATAGTGCCTTCCTCAGGAAAGTACCATGAACTTCCTTCAAACTTCAGGATCTCAAACCTCACAGACAGAGAACAAGCTCCTCGACTAAGCCTCAATCCAATGCATCCTTGCAAGCTCCAACAGGACTTCATCCAGCCTCCACCTTCAAGAAGAAACCACATATCCTCAAACCACAAGAAACTATCTCTGAAGTTCAACCACAGTTGAACTTCAAAGTCAGAAGCCATCAAGACTTCTCCTATCCTCAAGCTCAGACTAAGATATCATAACACCCTACCAAAATCTATCAAAAATCTAGGGGAAACCTACATGGCTCTAGTACAACATACTAAAAATCAGAGCAAAATTCATTACCAGATGAAAGAACTAAAATCAACAAGGCAGGCGTGTCACAAACCAATGATTCAATATCAATAACAATGCAAAAAAATGCAATCAAAATGAAAATTCATGATTAGGCTAATGTTTTTGTACTATAAAATTCTACATGGAATTACGAGTCTACAGAAAAAAGAACGGAATTATTGATCGAACCTACTATTTTTTATGAATTTTCTAATAATATGCATGCACTAAAAGATATTAAAAAGTCAATTAAATGGAAAATATGCTAAAAATAGCAAACAACAATAAAATGGCATTTTTATTTTTATCTAATTTTCTAGACATTTATATGAGGTTGTAGAAAAAACAAGAAATTAAAAATCAATCATTTTCATTTTATTCTGAATTTTTCAAGATGCAAGAAAACATTAAAAGAAATTAAAAAAAAACAAAATTGAAATAAAGGAGGAGGGGGGTGCTAATAGTGATTGCGCCCAGTTATTTTGCTTGATGGGCCACGAGGGGTGGTGCTAATAGCGACTGGCATAGGCCCATGGGAATCAGAAAAAAATAAAAGAGAAAAACAGCGCCTGGGGTGCAATTAGCAGGTTTTTGGTTATTTTCATTGGGCTTACGCACAAGGGGGGTGCGAATAGCAGTGGGCATAAGGCCCAGTCCACATTCATTCTGTCTCTCACACGCAGGGGGGGGAATACGAGTAAAACGGGGAGTGATGTTCTCAGCAAACAAATTTTGGGCCCAAAGGTTACCCAAACCCTAGCCCATATCAACAAGCAACAAAAACTACCTCCTCCTACAACCATCTGGGTACTGTTCACCGAACCTAACCCTAACGCCGTTTCCTTCATCCTCCTCACCCTCTCTGCAATTCCTCTCCCAACTCTCTGAGGAAATTTCTCACAACAAACTCAAACAATCTTTCACCCAATCCACAATTTAACCTAAACGCCAATTTGTTCGATC
>OZ012739.1:74658769-74687037 GCA_963859935.3 Lathyrus sativus | reverse complement strand
AGAACCCCTGGTATCAGAATATCCCGAAATTACTATGCAAGCTAAAAATCCTGATGATCTAGACTGGATCTGCCATAGTTAGTAAATGAAACTCAAGCCGTAACCCTGATATCCTCTGTCTGTGCACAAATATCATGCGTCTGATTTGCGAATATGAATTTAAACCACGAGTCAGATAGGAGAACCGGTTGGTCAAATTTTTAGGGTGCAACAACTGGTGCAGCTGCAAATGGCATCAGCAACTGCCTTGCTCTCTCCTGGATCCAAACTTTGTAGGGTGCATAAGCCTGACAATCATTCTTCCCTAACAGTGGCTTCCCTCTTCTGTTGATACGCGTCCAGGCATGTTGCAGCTTGGCTAGTAACTCTCCCTTCAAATCACCGATGAAGTACAGAGATTCCTGTACTTCTTCCTCCTTTGGTGGGTTCTTCAACGCATATCCGAATTGGCGGACGAACAGAGACGGGTTGTAATTGATACACCCTTTTCTTCCTATCAACGGAACATTAGGGTACCCAGAACAACTGAAAATAATCTCCGACCCCAGCAGGTCTCGTTCAAACCACTCAATGTCTTCAGAAGATAACCGCATCAAGCGCTCCGGCCAGCTAGCTGTAGTTGCACTATCCACAAAAGGTCCCTTCAGAGGAAGATGGCTCTTAAACCACATGTTCAACAGCGGCGCACAACAGTAAACAGTCTTTCCCTCTTCTATTTTCATTTTTGTAGTGAAATGAATGATAGAAGTCTCCAATCAAAGTGGGCACCGGGTTGCCAGCAGCGAATAGATGGAAAGCGTCCAAGTCCACAAAATTGGGCAAGTTAGGAAACAACACTATTTCGTAGATGCATAGAGCCAAGATAGCATTAAAAACCACCCAACATCCGTTCTTGGCGTACTCTTGAGCTTTGCCGACCAGAAAATCCAGGGAGAAACCTGGAACCCCAAGCCAAGAAGTCACTAACAGTTCAGCAGCGTTCATGTGCAAGGCCTTAGCTAAGTCCTCCAACTTGGGCTCAGCAGCAGAGTGAATAAAGGGAACCCTGTTCTGCACTGGTAGCTCAGTAAACTCCACATACTCTTCAATGGTAGGGCCCCAAAATAAAGTCAGCAAACGTGAAACATCTCAATGCCGGGTCATAGAATTGCATCAAGGTGTACAGCCCATTCATCTCATCAGCAGTTGGCTTGCATACTAATCTCAGCAATCTTCCATGACTCATTCTGAAACTTCTCCTAACCTCCTCATCAGCAAGGGACATCAGACCAAGTAAAGGAGTAATATCAGGTGTAGGCAACTTGTACGCAACCGTCTTCCCTCAAACCAGCCATAATCAATACTCAGAATTCCGGGCACTAGAACCAGGGAATATGCAAATGCACCTGCAGCACAAACACACGTTAATGGGATGCAATGATAATGGGTATGCAAGCAATGCAATGCAAGTAACATGCAACAGGTACCAAATGCCATAGCTGAGAAGCCTGAACCCTATCAAAAGTCTCAGATAGACTCTCCAGAATTCCTCAAACCCTGGTCTCAGATAGACCACAAAACAAAGCTCCAGCACTGGTCTCTGATAGACCCCACAACATAACTCTGACTGGTCTCTGACAGACCCCATATCATATCTCCAACTGGTCTCTGACAGACCTCAGAACTCTCTAACTGGTCTCTGACAGACCTCATAACTCTCCATAAATACCCAGGATTTCAGATCAAGAAATAACCGGTATCTGAAGGTCTAGTTACCTGCATAACCCAAACCCCTCTCACAGGTGGATGTCCTAGTAACTGACAAAGGTATGGCATCCTATGCGGTCGTCGGCGTCACAAACTTTCAGGGTTGATGATACGATTCCCAGAAGGAGTGGCATCATCAAATCCTGAAGAGGCCTCACTTAGCCAACTTCCAAATGATCGGTTCCCGGAGTCGACAATTCAACTGACCAACAACCCCTTCGACCCAAAGGGTAGAAAAAGAAGCCAACCAGAAGAACCTCGTCCGAGTGTAGATTTCGTGAGACACTAATGCAAGCAAAGTCGGCACGCGCCCACTACTTTCTACTCTAATTCTAGGTGCACTCAAGCCCAGGTCCGGCTTATCTCTCAATCATAGAACACCCGTCACACCCCAATACAGCAATAATAATCAATATATAATGCTGAAAATAAAGGTCAGAAATATAAATCCATACAAAATCCTCGACGGGAAAACAAGCGTTAGGATTGACTCGCTTAAGGGACGTTGGATCCCAAATGCATAATGACACAATTCCCCGATACTCAACTCTTGTTAGGGCGAACAAACTTGCTTGAACAACTTGCCCCAGTGCCACTCAACTTGCTCCAATCTAACTCTTGGGAATCTCACTCTAAACAGAAAGCATCTTGCTACAATACGACCTTGCGA
Source organism: Lathyrus sativus (assembly GCA_963859935.3). Taxonomy (NCBI): domain Eukaryota; kingdom Viridiplantae; phylum Streptophyta; class Magnoliopsida; order Fabales; family Fabaceae; genus Lathyrus; species Lathyrus sativus. Next base: position 74,684,621 of record OZ012739.1, on the reverse strand, counting down.
TGGCTTGCCCCCGGTATCTGTACAACAAAAGGATTCAACCTCAATTAAACAACTATCATCGCATGGTTGGTTTCAATATCTCTGAAGTGACCTGCCCCTGAACGAGCGTTGAGCGACTTAACCTGCCCTGATCACATACTGGAAGGATCTACCATCAAATCACAGCATTCTGGATAATTGCCCCCTGATTGGCTCTCGAGAAGACTCACTTCTGATCAGCTGCTTCTCAAGCAAACTGCCCCATAATCAATCGATGTTTCAGGACTTGTCCTTAGTGTCTCTACTGCGAAAATCGGCGCCGGCTGAACAGAAGAGTCGCCACCGTGCGTTATTTATCCCACAGGAGGGAAAGGGAACGCTCGAGGTAAACCTACCGCAAAAGACGGGAAAAGGTATGGTCATCGCAACCAAAACCTGGATTCGGGAGTCGGTTACGCAAGGGGAAGGTATTAGCACCCCTCACGTCCGTCGTACTCGACGGGATCCACGCTTGTTTTCGGGTATGGATTGTTATTCTATCTACTCTACAGGTCTGGGGTTAAAGGAAAATAAAATGACTCGGCAAAGTATCGCACTTTATGCCTACGTATTCCCATCTGAAACGAGAAATCAGAGTCAACGTAGTTCGCCTACCTACGAGAAAGGAGGGGAAGGTTGCTCGCTAGGATATCGCATCCTATGCCTACGTACTTTCATACAACATGAAAGATCAGAGCAAACGTAGTTCGGGTCACGTACGACACAAGTCTATTTTGATTGTTTTTATTCCTTCTGAAAAAGGGTTTTCCTAATTAACAGTCCAAGCGGACAAAAATTGACGTTTTGATGAGTTCACATTCTTTTACGGAAGAAGTGTCTTTTATTGGGTTTGAAATCTTATTGTGTTTTTCTGTTTGTTTTGAGAAAGAAGAGACAAAACTCTAACCTACGGTTGCGAAGGGAATCAAACTAACCTAATGTTATCATGCATGGGTTGAGACCTAATGTCTATCATGCTCCTCTCTTGCGCAGAGAGAAACAGAGATCCTAAGGGGATAGACGGAAACAGAAACAATAGCATATATACAATAAAGCAGTAAAATGCATGGATGCAGCAATACAAGCGAGGCAAGGGAGTCCCACTCAACCTCGAACCTAGAAAACAACAGGCAAAAGTGAACAGAATTCACTTTCAACCCAACAGGTTAAACAGCAAACAATACAGTCAGGGAAAACCAATCAATACATCAAGAAACAAAACAATAAAAAGCCACAGCAGCTCATCAACATCTGACTTCAGGTCATCTCCAAACAGCTACAAGCTTCAAGCAAGCCTCAATCTCCATCATCAAGCTTTCAAGCAAGGTCTCCATCATCAGTCTTCAATCTACAATGGCTTTTCTTCAAGTCTCAATCTCCAAGAGGAATATCAGTCAACAAGATGGAATGAATGTTAAACAGTCAATTACCTACCAAGGGTGGCTCATTAACTGTTAACATTATACAGACAATTTTCCCTCAAAAAGTTCTATCTTTCAAATACATTCACTAATCCTTCCAAAGGAAGGAGGTGGATATTTGAAAGATACTTTGAATCATAGAGAAAGAATGGAGGCAGACAAGACCTTCCATATTTGTGAATCAAGTTTTCTACCCTAGAGCTCTGCCTAGCTCCTAAACCCTATACTCCTCAACAGCTGCCAGCAAAAGGACACTCTCCATCAACTCTGGAAGTTGGTCTTCAATCACTTGATCTCCCAATGGCCTTCATCATCAAATTCTTCAGCTCTCCCAATCCCCAAGCAAACCCAATACCCCACACAGACAAGTGAAATAACCCTAGAGAGGGCACACCACACAGTCAAACAAATATAAGCAGTATACTGATTGTAGTAGTTGAATAGGGGAAACCTAGTAATTTCTAAGGGATCTAATATCTACCCATAATCCCTATAGTCCCATACCCCAAAGATTCAATCTACAACTCCTAAGGGAAATTATTTAATTCACCTATGGTATCTCATAAAACCCTAGTTTTGATCACACTAATCACACCTAAACAAATCATCTAAAGATTAATCCTAAAATCATGAATTAAATCCTATGTACAAGCTAAAGGTCTAGGCTAATCAACCTAAAAAGAATGAGTCAAAAATATAAAAGCATCTAATCAAACTAAAATCAACAAATTCATGCATTAAACTAAACATCATTTAATCCTATTTAAAAGAAAAATATACTAAAAATATGAAAATAAAAAGAAATTGGAAATTTTTTATGTGATAATTTTCTTGACAGAATTAAGAAAAGGATGCAAAAAACAACCATTAAAGAACATGTGTTTTTCTATTTGTTATGGATTTTTGAAGAATTAAAAGAAATTGAAATAAATTAACATGGAATTAATTTGGGGTGAGGGTGCAATGAGTAAGTAATTTCAGTTAAAAAACAAGATGGGCCTAGACTGGGGGGCGCGACTAGCAATGCGCGTCTGGGCCCAGCACATGCTCAGAAAAAATAAAAAAAGAAAAAACATGCAAACGGTGCAAATAGTAAGGATTTTAGTTCAAAATGGTTTTGGGCCTACGAACGGGGGTGGCATTAGCAAGGAATCATAAAGCCCATTCTGAGGGTATTAGTGAAACGGTGCGTTTGGCACCCCCAGACTTCCCTCCACATTTAGCTTTAAACCACGGCCGTTGGATCAAGATCTGAGTCCAAGTCAAACATACAATCGTGTGGCTCTCCTTCATCTTCAACCTTAGAAACCCTAGGTTTCAGAAAATATTCCTCCATGCACGCACCTTCAACCATTCTGTTCTCCCTCAATTCTCCATGAAAGATCACGATGAAAAAACCAAAAACACTCCATTCTCTTCCCTCTACACAGCCATGGCCATAGTTTCCCCTAAAGCTCACTCAAACTTCAAACCCGATAGGTGGAAGATGCTGACTCCACCATTATGCACTGTCATCAACCATACCAATTTCTTCCAAACCTTACCCTAACACAATCTACACCTCTCACTGATCATTATGAGCTATAAACCTAAGATTATCGTGCATTATTCTTGATGTTATAAACCCTAACAGATTTGGTGCACCATTAACAACCTCCATGAAACCTTCTCAAACTCACCAAAATTACTCATCTAACCTATCCTAACAGTTCTATCCTAACAAATCTCTATAATTCTAACTAAATCAAGCAATTCGAATGAGAAACCAACCTGGTGTAAACGATGAAAACAGGTGGGGAATTCTTCAAATACACTGCTTGCAATGCTTGGAGATTGATCAGTGAGCTTGATCTTGAGTTCTGTATGCAAAAGATCTTGCTCCAATGCCTTGAATCTTGCAATTCCAATTTTCTTGCACCTTGGATGATGAAGTTGTGTGGCACGATTCCTCTTCAATTCAACCAAATTTTGATGTGAATTCTGATCTATGAAAGATGTTGATGATGATCAAATCAAGAAATGTGGAAATTGATGGAGATTTGATGAAGTTTGAGAGGGTTTTGCAAAATGGAAGAATGATGTGTAACTTTGTACTTTGAACACAAGGAATCACCAACCATGGCATGAAGCTATTCAATTCAATATATAGATGAGAATAGAAAGTCCTAGAACCTTGGAGAAACTTCCCATGCACACTTTCCCTTGGATTTGGATTATGTAACTTCCTTTGTAAGTAACCAAGCATATATTTCAAATCTTGAACCAAACTCAAAAATCCACTTTTACCAATGTTCTTAAAACATTTTTTTCCAATCAAAAATGACCTATAATTTCATCCCATTTGGCCAAATTATGAAATATCTCAATTTTAGGTCATTTTTTATCCATTAAATTCACCAATTTTGAAACTTTGAGCTATGAGCCTTTCCAATCTTTCATGATCACTTTTCTAGACTCAAAATGTCATTTGGATCAAGTTTGATGTTGTGAAGTTTTCCATTTGAAGCTTCCTTGTATGAGTTTTGGGCATAGGCTTGAAATGACCTGTAATTCTCAGATGACCAAAATACCCTTTGCTTGCCAAGACCATAAGTAGAGTTCCACAAATCATATGAAGGCATATCATACCATTATAGAAATCTAATACAATGAGGAACAACTCTTATGTTGACCAGAAATTCATTTGAAATCTCCTTGAGGGGTAAAAGTTGCTTGGAAGACAAGTAACTTTCACAGACAAAATTTCAGATACCTCAGATGACCTGTAACTTGCAAGGACCATAACTTGAGTTCTATAAATCTCCTTGATGTCTTCCACCACTAAAATTAAAGGTCTTGAGATCCTCTACAAGTTTCATGTTGGCCAAGGATCCATTTGAAGCTTGCATTTTGACTTATCTTGCTTGGAAATTTGACCTAAACTGGGGGATTTTACACAGAAACCCTAATTTAGAAACTCCTCTTCTCCTTGACTTCTCTTGATTTCTTCTTGGCACATCACCATATCCTTATCTATATGTCAAATTATGAACCCCACATCTCTCCAATAGCCCTTAATACCTTTCAATCAATCAATTGACCTAGAGTTGACCTAGAGTTGACCCAGATGAAACCCTAGTTGACTGTCTTCAACTGCAACTCTTGTGATCACATCAATGACTTGCCTCCTTCTCCAAATGAATTTCTAAGTCTCCCATGATGTCTATATACTCTCCATGCTCAATTCACAGCTCACAACTTCTTTGATGATCTTCAGATACCCTCAGATAGGAGATAGATTCACTGCTTGATCCACTAACTTCTTAGGTTTCAATTTCTTTTCTAATGACTTGGATATGCTTGAACTTGAATGATAACCTCTTGATAGGCTCATAGAGATGAGAATAGTGATTGGTCCCTTGTTGGATGACTTGTTATGCTATGCTATGCAGATGATTAAACTATGTACATGACTCTATATGCAAATGCTAATGATATTGAAACATAAACCAAGTGAAAAAGGTTGAGCAAATTTTAGGGTGCAACACTTAGACCGATTGATTCCAAACTCACTGGAAGTCAATGCCCCAGATTCACAGGGTTTCATAACATACACCATTCTGATCCAGACTATTGAATTATTCAGTCCTGTTCGGTTGTTCCCTGTTGGAATTTCCTTCTTGTCAACTACTGACCTGCAAATAAAATTGCTTATTCCCGAATGGTAATTTTAATGCAGTGTTCATGCAGATTTCGAAAAAAATGTTGTCACTCATTTACGTGTCATGATAGTGAGTGACAAATGAACCAACGGTTCAAACGTAGTGCTAATTTGATCAATGGAAAATACAACAAGGATATGATTAGCAAATCATGTAGGATTTAGGTTACTCAACCTTATCGTAATGCGCTTTCAGAATAAACCCTGCCTCAATTAGGTCTTTTAAGAGTTGTATCGTGGTCGGGTTCACGGTTCGTGAAAAAAGGGATATTAGGCTCAAGTCATGATTCGTACCCACCCCTTCTACGTGATGATCTCCGATCCTAATGTTCAGTTAACCTAGCACGAGTGCTCGCCTCTACGAGGAATGTTAGGAACAATGGTTAAGGAACTCGCCAGGTTTACGGAGTGACAGATACTCCTCTTTCGTTTTCGGTGTCCGTATCCACACGACTTGGTCCTTGTTTGAGGATTTTTCTGTTGAGATCCCTTCATTTTATTCTTTTGATTCCCTAATTTTTTCCTGGACTGACTCTTTTGAGTTCTTTTTGATTTCTTTTGAAGTCCAGCGGGATGCCCTAATTTTTGCCTAAGTATTAGCTTTCCAGCTTTTTTTCTTTTTCTTTTTACTTAGCAGGCTCTCTTTTTCCTTTCTTTTTTCTTTTGCTTGGAACAAGTCGTGCGACACTGGTTATCTGATTACTCCGGAAGGATTGCAACTGTCTCACTCCTGATTGGTGAGGTTTAACCATTGTGGTTGACGAGGTATGACCTATGGGAAAAAATAAGATATGATTGGTCCTCGAAAGGCAACACTCCTCTATAAGACTTGAACGCTTGATCAAGCTAACCGACAACTACCCTGCCCCGGTTTAAGATGCGAGGGTTTAAAAAAAGTCCGAAAAAATCCTACTTCTTGGCTCGAAGTGGTTAACAAGGGACTAACTCCTTATATCTCCAGTGTTTAGGGGTTTTGAAACAATGCCTTGTACGTCATCGACAAGGTTTTATCTGAAAGCATACGATCATCGGTTATGAGTATTCAGTTTCGTCATCCTCCCTCCAATCTTTGCTAATCAAGTGATAAAGGGGAGTAAATAAAATGCAAGTGTCAGTGCAATGCAATAAATGAGTGACAACGACATGATTAATTCAGAAAAATGCATAGTCACTTTATCGATATTACCATTCGAAACAAACAATGTTTAACAGCAAGTAGTAACTAACAGAAAAGAAACTACAAATGCAAATGATAAAAAAGTCTGAGGACTGCCAATGCTGAGGACGTGTGCCTGTCTGGACCACTGGCTTCTTGCAAATAGACCTCTACATCTACGAGCTTAGGCAGCTGAGAAATTGTCATGAACCACCAGAATTCCTTCTCGAAAGGAAATGCAATCTTGGTCGATCAACTGTTGTACTTTCACCTGAAAAGCTTTGCAATCTTCAGTTGAATGCCCTGGAGATCCACCATGGTAATCACACTGAGCGTGGGGATTGTACCCGAGAGGGTACGGTTCTGGCACAGGCTTAAGAGCTTTAGGTTCCACCAAAGAATTCTGAATCAAAGCTGGCAGAATATGGCTATACGGCACAGGCACTATATGAGAAGGAGCATTCCTTCGTTCCAAGTTGTTACGAGGTCTATTCTGACCTGGGCGCTGATTTTGATAACCTCGACCATGAGTTCGCTGATTTGCCAGAGAAGCGACATAAAGTTCTGGATATGGTGCCCTAGGCGCAATTGTCTGTCCCGCATAACAAGACACAGAAGATGAAGAACCAACAGATTTCACCGATTCACCTCGAGGATACTCAACATCTGGCATGATTGCATTGATCACAACTCCTTCTTCAGTTTGGTAGCTACCAAGAGACTCAGTTTCACTAGCCTGACTTCCTGAAGTAATCTGAATTTTCCCAGTTTTTACGGCATGCTCAATGCGTTCACACAATCCTACCAATGCAGAGAAATTTGGCGCATTTACAAGCATTCTTTCAAAGTACGGGCTCTCCAGGGAGTTTACAAACATGCTCATTAACTCTCGGTCTAGGAGCGGTGGATGCACTCTGGCAGCAAATTCTCTCCACCTCTGAACATACTTCCTGAAGGGTTCATTGTTCTCTTGAGACAATTCCTGCAACTGCATGCGATGAGGAGCCATGTCCAGGTTATAATCATACTGCTTCAGAAAAGCTCTGGCTAAATCCGCCCATGATCGAATCTGATTACTCTCCAACTGCATATACCAACTCAGAGATGCCCCTGTCAGACTATCCTGAAAGCAGTGAATCATCAACTTGTCATTTTGCACAAACGAAGTCATTCTTCGGCAGAACATCACTAAATGTTGCTTCGGACAACTATCTCCTCTGTACTTCTCAAATTTCGGCGCTCTGAACTTAGGAGGCAATACCAGGCTAGGAACTAAACACATGCCTGCAGCATTGAGGTTGACAACATCTTTAACTTTCAAGGTTTTGACTCCTTCTTCCAACACTCGGAGCCTTCTATCATACTCAAGAGCTCTTGGGTCTTCAGTCCTAGCTACCGGGATCTCTCTTCGGCTATTCGCCATAGGGAAAACAACACCTTGACTGCTAATTAGAGGAGGGCGTTCATTTCGGACAACAAACTGCTCACGTCGATCTCGGTCCCTAACCGGAGGTTGCACAAATTGGTCTGCCGTAACGTTGTTCACTTGTGGAAAGTCTTCCTCGGACGTAGAACCATACAGAGGATTAGTCGTCATAGTGAAACCTGTCAAGGTGTTAAGAGACTGGAAGTGACTCTTAGACATAGCTACCAATAACTTTCAACTGACTTCGCTGCTCGATTCTGCTCAAATTTGCTTCAACCCCTTGGTCGTCTTCTAACAATCAACAGTCTCTCAGGCCAAACACCAGATAATCACCTTCAGAATCAAAACAACAGCTGGATCAGACTCTGGCTAGCTGGAGAATGCTATGCAATATGATGCAACGATGTTCATGCAAATGCGATGCGATATGCAGCGAACACGGGATCACAGCCCCCACAAATCTCTGAATACTGCTGCGCTGCTGACGGAGTACGTTCACTCTGAAGAGAAGACCAAAATATCGGGTTGGCTGGAAGTCAGGTTTCCTGCAAAAACCCTCCCACTCACGGGTGTGAACCTATTCTGACAAGGTACGACATCCTATGCGGGTATCAACGTCACAGACTTTCAAGAGCAATGATACAATACCCAGAAGGTGTGGCATCATCATCCCTTGAAGCAGCCTCAGTTAGTCGAATTCCCAATTGATAGGTTCCCAGAGTCGACAATCCTCGGGTCAAACAACTTGTCGAGCCCTAAGGGCCAGGCAAGAAGCATCAAAGAGAATCTCGTCCGAGCGTAAATTTTGCGGCTAGCTGGTGCGAGTTAAGCAAGAAGGCTAACCACTACTCTCTACTTCTAAGTCTATGTGTAACCTCAAGCCCAGGTCCGGCTTATCTCTCACTAGATCACCCCCTCCCCATAACAGCAATAACAATATAAAGCCGATAATAAAATGCGGAAAGTAAAGACAGAAAAGTAAATCTACACAACACCCGTGACGGGAAAACAAGCGCTAGGATTGACTCGCATAGGGGATATTCCTGTCCCCAGCAGAGTCGCCAGCTGGCGCTACTGCGAAAATCGGCGCCGGCTATGACAGAAGAGTCGCCACCGTGCGTTATTTATCCCACAAGAGGGAAAGGAAACGCTCAAAGTAAACCTACCGCAAAGACGGGAAAGGAATGGTCATCGCAACCAAATCCTGGATTCGGGAGTCGGTTACGCAAAGGGAAGGTATTAGCACCCCTCACGTCCGTCGTACTCGACGGGATCCACGCTTGCTGGTTCGTCTAAAGGATGCAAAACAATCTATCTACGGCTGCTAAGGTTAAACGGGAAGAAACTGACTCGATAGAGCGTCGCACTCTATGCCTACGTATTCTCAAGAGAGAAAGTCAGAGTCATCGTAGTTCGGGAAACTACAGGGAATTGGCTCGCCAAGACTTCGCGTCTTGTGCCTACGTACTTCCACACAGTGTGAAAGATCAGAGCTTACGTAGTTCAGGCTAACTACGGCTAAACAGGGTGTTCTCAATCACACAGGAGTGAGAGATTAAGTTGGCTTGAAAGGTACGGGAATCTAAGGAACTTAAAACTACGGTCTGGTCTCAAATGCACAAGGGCAAGAGAAAGGGATAACATCAGTCGTCAGCGGGAAAGTCTTGATCGCACAGCGGCGAGAGAACAGAAAGGTTAGTTGTTAGTGTGCTTGCTAGGATATCGCATCCTATGCCTACATATTCTCATTTGATATGAGAAATCAGAGCAGCTGTAGTTCAGCCGACTACAGCTAAACGGGGAAAAAGGGAAAAAGGGAGCTCGCTAGGATATCGCATCCTATGCCTACGTACTCTCGTCTGGCACGAGAGATCAGAGCAAACATAGTTCGACGGGAAAATGAATCTCAATTGCACGGGGGCAAGAGAAGGGGTCTCGATCGCCTGAACGCGAGAGAAAAGGGGTTTCGCTCGCACGGGGCGAGAACAAAGAGGAAGCAGGCCTACGCCTAAATGGGAAGGAACTCGGGACACACACGCAAGAACCTAAGAAGAAACTCCTCAACTGCCATTTCCTTCGTATCCAACGATGCAGCTCACAACACTCGACAGTTTCCTGAAAACTTGAATACGATGATGATGATGTTGAATGAAGCGGCTCCGTTGGCTCCTGACATGCGCGCAAGCTCCATTCCAATCTTCTCCTCTCAGGATCCTTGATGATGACGCTCGAACCAGAACAATGTAACGCTTAGACCGTCATGGTTCGACTTATACGAGAAATCGAACTCTCAGAGGTAGCGTATTGATATCCGTGTCAAAGACAAGATAGAGAAATGATATCGAAAATCATTCTCCAATTGAATCGTGTCACACGGCCAGCCAATAATAAAATCGAGAATAAAATCGGATAGAAAAGAAAATAGGAGAGAAATCCAACGCAAAATGGAAATAAAATGCTACTCCTAAAATACGGCAATTAAATTCTCCTAAGGGAACTATTTCCTAAAAAGAATTAAATCTATAAATCTCATTAACCAGAAATTAACTAAATCCTAAATTCTCTTAAAAGAAAATTAAACTAATTTCCTAAATGAAAATATTATCTAAAACTATAATATTCTAAGGAATTAAGATATTCTGAACAATATTAAACTATCCTAAAAAATCACAATTAAAAAAAATACAATACAAAGTATTAAGAAGAAATAAAATGCAGGGAGGGGGTTTAGTGATACAGGGGACGTTACAATTGGTAAAAACAACAATAACAGGCCCAGCCCAACAAAAAAACTCACAAAAACGGGGAGGGGTGCGTACAGAAAAAATAGGAGGTGTGCGAACCAAAAACAATGGGCCTTTGAAGCCCAATCCCCCCACACAGCCCTCTCTCTCTCTCGTTCACTCTCAGAACCCTAACACTGTTCACACATTTGCGCCGCTCCTCACACTATCTCCCTTTCTCTCTCTCGTTCAACTCTCTCGCCTCCGTCTCCGACCTTCTTCACTTGACTAAAGCAAAATGTACTTCCTTCCATTTTCCTCCTTCACTTGCTAATCAAACAAACAAGCCAACGAGATCCAACCAATCACAGTTACAGTTTTCATTGTAGATCCAGAAAGAAAGCAAAGAAAATCATGAGTTAAAATAGATTGAAGATCTATTGATGAAGATCTGTGAACGAAAAATCGGTGCTGAAAACATTGAAGATCCAGAAAGGACGAACATGAAGAAGATTGATGGAATCTTCTTGAACGGTTCGTTTGAAGACCCTGAAGAAACTCAAAGGCGATGAAGATTCGCTGATGATTCGTGAGGATATCGAAGGAGGTGCATGCAGTTCTTGAATCGTTGGAACGATGTTGAAGGATCTCGAGATGAAGATCTAGGAATTGTAAGAAACTAACGAGCTCTTGATGATGAACGAGGGGTGATATCTGGAGAATGACGAAGTCGACAGTTCTAGAAAATCTGTAGATCTTGAAATCTGAGGGAATCTGGAGATGATTGAAATCGAATGTTCTTGAAGATCGAAGTTGTGGTTCATGAGGTTCATGGCATTTGAAGATTCATTGAGGAATCTGAAGGTTGATGATGAGTCTTTGAAGATTTCTGAAGGATCTGAAGGAAATGATATGAACACGATGAGTTTCTGGAAAATCTGTTGAAGAGTGATGAACACGATGATGAAGATTTGCATGAACATTCGTAGATCTAGAAAAATATGGATGAACGGTGAAGAATCTTAATGAAGAACGATGGAGTTCCTTGATGAATCTAAAGGATCTGGAAATTTGACAATGAAGATGACGATTCTTGATGTTTTTTGACGATCCTGGAAAATCTGTGGAGATGATGATGATCGCGAGGAAGATCTTGATGGATCTGGAAGATTATTGATGATCTGATGAAGTTTCCGGCGATTCTGCAGTTTCCGGCGAGTTTGGGAACTCCGACGATGGTTACCGGCTCCGGCGAGCAGTTACGGTGGCCCGGCGGGAGGTTGCATGGCCGGCGGTGGGGGAAGTTGTGGTGGGACACTTGGCTCGCATGCAGGACAGGGAGAGGGAGAAAGGGATGCGTGGAGAGAGGGAAGAGAGAGAGAGAGAGGGACATGTGGCAGGGAAGTGGGGTAGTGGAGTGTGAAGTGGCTGGTTCTGAATGAATGGAAAAATGAGGTGGCGGACCCAGAACATACACGCGTGGCAGTTTAAATAGATGACAAGTGGCATATTTTGGACTTGGGCTTCTGAAAATTGGACACACGGCCCATTACAAACTCAGACCAAAATGAAAATTGAAGAAGATTAATGACTAATGGCTTGGATTTAATTAAACTAATTAATAAAAGACTAATTAAGGAAACGAAAGTGATTAAGACTCAATGCTAATGAATGAAACTGATTTAACTACAGTTAATGAACTATCAATTAAATGCTAAACGAAAATATTAGACTGATTAATAAAACTAATGATGATTAACTAATAAACTTCTAATAAAAGAAAACTAATACAATAATATCTAAATAAAAACTATTCAATTAAATCTGAAAACTATTTAAATTCTATATTAAAAATAAAATCTATTTATTCTAGAAAAGAAAACCTATAGAAGACTATATTATAAAAGCTATTCAATCTATTTAAATCTAGAAAAACTATATTAAAATCTATTTAAAAAGACTATACTATCTATTTAAAAACAAAAACCTATTTAATTTCTAAAATTCTATTAAAAAACAATTATTCCATTAATTCTATTTAACTTCTATAAAACTAATAAAAAACACATATCTATTAAAATTATAGAAAAGAAAATCTATTTAAATTCTAGAAAATCCTAAAATACTATTAAAAGAATTAAAATCCTAGAAAAAAATGATTAAAATCAATTAAAATTCTAGAAAATAAATGAAAGATCTAAAAAAGGCAATAAAGTTGATTAAAACGATTAGAGAACAACTATGCAATTATAGTGAAATAATCGGTAAAAACTGGACACCGAAATGTCCTCAAAACACAGGGAACGAGCACCAATTCTCAAAATAAATCCTCGTATTGTCCTGAAATGCCTGAAGCGCGACCAGAGGGCTGTGATCCCGATAAAATCAATCTGACTGAGAAAATGCAATGTATGCGGTATGCGAATGCGAATGCAAAATGCGTCAAAACATAAACCAGATATGGAAATCGGTTGGTCAAATTTTGGGGTGCAACAACAGTGTTGTACCAATACTCAGCTAAGTGGAGGACCTTCGACCAAATTTTGGAGTTGTGGAATGTCAGACATCGAAGGTACATCTCAAGGCATTTGTTCAAAGCTTCGGTTTGGCCATCACTCTAAGGGTGATAAGCTGAACTCATGGCAAGTGTGGTTCCCTGAAATTTAAATAAGTGTTGCCAAAATTTACTTGTAAAAACCTTATCCCTGTCTGAGACTATGGATTTTGGCATGCCGTGGAGTTTTACGATATTCTTGATAAAAATTTCAGCCACCCCCTTACTATCATAGCCAGTTTTTAAGGGAAAGAAATGGCCAAATTTGGTAAGCCTGTCTACAACCACAAAAATGACAGTAAAACCACCAGAGTTTGGCAATCCTGTTATAAAATCCATGGCAATATCCTCCCAAACCTGAGTTGGAATAGGTAATAGATTAAGCAACCCAGCTGGCAAGGAAGTAGATTGTTTGGCATGTTGACATATGTCACATAGCTTCACATATTTTGTGATGTCATGTTTCATTTATGGCCAATAAAAATGACTGCAAATACGAGCGATAGTTCTCGTAATTCCCTCATGGCCTCCCACAAAGGAATTATGGTATTCCTGTAAAACCTGTGGAATTAAAGAACTCTTAGGGGGAATAGTAATCCTATCATTCCAATACAATAAACAATCCTTCACAGCATAACTCGGGTGAGGCGCTTGATCACTCAAACATGCTTGAAAAATAGGCCCTAAGTAAGGGCAATTCCGTATGGCAGTTTTGAGCTCGTGTAAGAATAGTTGTTGTGGTTCAGACCAGGCCAATACAAACATACGAGAAAGTGAGTCAGCAGCAATATTCTCTTTGCCTGGCTTATATTTAATGGTGAAGTCAAACCCCAAGAACTTGTGTAACCAAGCTTGTTGCTCCGGTGTTTGTAAGGAGTGGTCCAACAAGGCCTTTAAACTCTTTTGATCGGTGCGAATGATGAATTTATGGCCTAACAAATAATGTCTAAACTTAGACATTGCTTTAGTGATTGCACGAAATTCTCGGAGATAAGCTGATTGTTTTTGCACATTTGGCCCTAGCTTCTTAGAGAAATACGAAATAGGGTGGTCGTGTTGACTCAACACTGCTCTGATGCCTGAACCCGATGCATCAGTCTCCAAGATAAATGGCTGAGACAAATCTGGAAGAACTAACACAGGAGCAAAAGTGATAGCTTGCTTCAATGTGAGAAATGCGGCATGAGCCGACGGAGACCAGGAAAAATTGTCTTTCCTTAACAAATCAGTCAGAGGAGAAGCAATAGTAGCGTAAGACTTAATGAACCTGCAATAATAGCCAGTGAGACCTAGAAACCCTTTCAACTGCTTGACATTGGCAGGTGTTGGCCACTCTAAAACAACCTGTACCTTGTGTTTATCCATAGTGACTCCGTGTCCCGATACCGTGTGACCCAAGTACTCTACTTCATTCAGACCAAAAGAGCACTTAGACAATTTTACAAACAATTTATGGTCATTGAGAAGCTGAAGCATCACCCGTAGATGTTCAAGATATGTGAGCCAAGACGGACTATAAATGAGGATATCGTCAAAGAATACTAACACAAACTTCCGAAGAACAGGCTGAAACACTTGGTTCATCAAACATTAAAAGGAAGTAGGGGCGTTTGAAAGTCCAAACGGCATAACAAGCCATTCATAATGACCATGATGCGTATGAAATGTTGTTTTGTATCGATCCGCCGGGTTCATCAAGATTTGATGATAACCTGATCTCAAATCTAACAACCTACAATATAGACTAGGTTAACTATTCTCTCTCCCTCTACTCGTTCTTCGATTTGTATGCCAAGTACTCGCTCACAAGGCGACATCTTACAACCTACAATCTTCGAACTAGAGCGCTTCTTACATCTAAGAAGGCGCATCATCGAATATCAACAAAGACACAATATTCCTGATCTTCTAGCTCATCCTCCTGTTGAAGAAGCAAAGATGGCTGAAGGACCTCAGAACAAACCGCTGAAGGACTACGCTACACCCTCTCAGATGGAACCTCGAAGTAGCATTGTTGCCCCAGCTATCAATCAAACTGATTTTGAATTAAAACCGTCATTGCTGTCAGCTGTACAACAAAATCAATTCTCAGGAAATGCAACTGAGGATCCGAACGAACATTTAACGAAGTTTGTGCAATACGCAGACATAGTGAAGGCAAATGGAGTAACTCCAGACGCAATAAGACTTCGTCTTTTTCCTTTCTCTCTTAGAGATAGAGCTTGGACATGGTTACAATCCTTACCATCCAACTCCGTTACGACGTGGGAACAATTGAAGAACGTTTTCTTAGCGAGATACTTTCCGCCAAGCAAAACTGCTATGCTTAGAGCTCAAATCAACGGATTTCGACAAAAAGATACTGAATCTCTCTACGAAGCGTAGGAAAGGTTCAAAGATATGATGAGAGCATGTACTCACCACGGTTTAGAAGACTGGGTGACGATCCATACTTTCTACAATGGGCTTCTGTATAACACCATGTTGCACCCCAAAATTTTCCCAACATTTCTTTACCTAGCTTATGTTTCATTTCATTCACATTAGCATTATCATTTGCATCTCATTGACATGTGTGCAGGAAATCAAGAGGTATGATTACCAATTAAGAGATATACAAGACTATGAAGCTAGCTAAGAAGGTTATTCAGGTGCTCAAGGGTTGATATCCTTGTCAGGGAAGTTAAAAGATCCTCAGAGAGAGTGATTGCAGCCAAGTGTGTGGGTCTCCTAACTTGAGAGCTGTGGGAAGTCATCAGATGATTCTGAAGCCATGAAGTTGGACTTGAGGTCTTGAGAGAGCTCATTAGAATTGTTGAGGATCACTTTAAGGCCTAGACAGGTCATTGTGTGAGATCAAGAAGCCTCAGCCATGAGTGGTGCAACTAGGGTTTGATTGGGTCAACCCTAAGTCAACTGATGATTTGAAAGAGGTTGGGACCTAATTCAATAGCCATGTGATCATGGATTGATACATTGAGATGTTATAAGGATGATTCCAAGGTCAACTCATCATGATTGAAGAGTTTGAGAAGTTTCAAGCTAGGGTTTCTAAGACTTGACAGTGTAAAATGCCCTAGTTTGACCCCTATCTTCAAGGCAGTTTAGCTCACGATGTGATTGTCATCTCATCTTTCCCCCAACATGAATGTTTTAGGGAATGATCTTAGCTTTAATTTGAGTGCTAGGAGTCCTTGATAGGATTTGTAGAACTCAAGTTATGGCTTTGACAAGTTACAGGTCATTTGAGGTATGTGAATTTGGAGCTTGAAAGTTACCCAATTTGAATGAAACTTTTGCCCTCGAAGGATGATTCCTATGAACTTTTGGTCAACATGAATGTTGTTCCTTATCCTCTTAGCTTTCTAGAGAGTACTAGAAGTCCTTGATAGGATTTGTAGAACTCAAGTTATGGCTTTGACAAGTCAAGGGTATTTTGGTCATTTGAAGATTATAGGTCATTTCAATCATAAGGCCATAACTCCTATTTGCAAGCTTCAAATGGGAAAATGTCCAACATCAAACTTGTTCAAAATGATGTTTTAAGGCTAGCCAAGAGGTAATGAGAGCTTGGAATAGCTTGCTTCACAAAATCACAAAAATGGCCTAAAATAAGGATGAATTTCAAATGAACCAAAGATGGAAATTGGGATTTTTGATCTACATGTCCAAACCAAGCCATGTGACATACCAATTTGAATGTAAAACACATTTTAAGAACATTGACATTGCCACAATTTTGAATTGAAGGTTAATTTGAGGACTTGCTTTGAAAAGTGGTTACTTACATCATAAGTAACAATTGCCAAACCAATATGCAAGGCATAACCAAGGCTCCTTTTAATCCAAACACTTTGATAATCTCATTTGGAGAGAATTTGGATGAAAAGCATGATGAATACAAGCTGATGCAAGGACTGTCTTGACCATACCATGAGAATGGATTTTCAAGTGAAGTGAGATATTGAATTTCTCATTAGAGGGATCTAGAACTTTCTAGATCATCCATACATGTTCTATATATGATTTAGAAGTGGTTCAGAGTGAAGGTTGGTGAGAATTGAGAGAGGAGAGTGAGATTTCACTTTGAAATTTCTCATTGCAAATCAAAATCGGTTACAAGGTTTGAAGCCATTTCAATCCAAGATTTTGATCTCAGAAGCTTGCTCTAGCATTGGTGGATGATTCCAGATGGAGAATTGAACAAGATTGGTGAAGAATCGTGTGATAGCCATTGAAATTTTTCATCTGCAACTCAGAATTGGTTTCAAGAATCCAGAGCATTTCAATTCTTTTCATTGCATACAGAAGGTTGGTTAGAGGCTAGTGAAGGATTCTGCAAGTTCTTGAGGGTTGATTTGAAGATTCAACCACTCTGTTCACACGAGTTTACCAAGTATGCAGTTCCTATCCCATGGCTTGATTTAGGTAGAATCCAGAGGAATTAGGGTGTTAGATGCATTGTAGATTGATGTAGGAAGGTTTTTGGATCATCAATTAGGAGATTAGTGACCAATTAGGGTTGTTCCAATTTTCGGTTGAGATTGTGTTCTTGCGAATCTTGAGGTTTTAGAATGAATTAATGGCATGAATGGGTTCCTGAGGAGATTTGGGACAAGATTCATCAAGGAATCGTGGTCAATGGTGGATTTATAGAGAGTTAGGGTTGTGGAATGGTGATCGGAGAAGTCATCGGCGGTGACTCTAGCGCGCGCAGGTGGCCTGAGTTCAGAGATTCAAATTGGAGAAGATGACTTGATATCCATAGGATCTTGGGTGGACTTTGACTGAAGACCTCATCCAACGGCCACGCGTGAAAGAAAGTTTGTGAAGGATTTCTGAACTAATATGAAACGCAGCGTTTCATTTAAATGCTGGTTTTGGGCTTAAGGCAATAGTTGATACTCCCACCCCCCTTTTGGCCCAGTTTGGATATTGAACTAAGAATATTTGCTATCTACACCACGCGCCTTGCATTTTATTTTGATTTTCATTTTATTTTTCATTTTATTCATGGTTATTGGAAAATGCATAAAAAATGGAAAAATAACTCAATTAACCCCATTCTTTTTGCCATGGATTCATGATTGAATCTAGTATTTTTTTAGATGAAAAATATTAATATTCCATGCATTTCTGATTTTATGTGCATTTTTGCATTTTAATTGATATTAAAATAATCATGTTTGATGCTTGATTTTGTTGAATTTGGTTTGATCATGTGATGATGATTTTGGCCTTGATTTTTTGTGAGTAGCTAGCATAGATATGCATGTTCCCCATAGATTTTTCTCACATTTTTGTAATGAATGTAAGTGTTAGTTTTAGGTTGAAACCTTTAGAAGCTCCATTTTTAGGGTTTATGGTTGATACCTTGTGATTTAGATTTTATTTTTATAACTTGGTGGATGATCCAACCTCTGATTTTTGTATGGTAGATTCATGATTGAATTAGGATCCCTTAGGAATTTTTGTAGGAATTTATAATGTGGTTTACTATTTTTGTTTGATTTTAGCTTAGGTGCTAACTTTAGATTATTCTAAGGCATTAATTCAACTAGAATGACTTCCTTAGTTCCCTTAGATTAGGGTTTTGTCTCTCTTGTTCTTGGATGATGTTGAAGGCAAGTTGAAGATGCAATGGATTGCTTGAAGAAGCTTGGATGTGAAGATCTCCCCTTCTTTTGGTATAGTTTTGTTTAGGTGTTAAGATTAGGGTTTTGTAGGCAGAGCTTCTAGATAGGTTCTCTTCCTCCATAAACATGGAAGATGTTGATCACTTCCATTCTTCCCTATGATGTAAGGTCCCCTTGTAAAGGCCTCATCCCTCCTTTAGTAGGATGTGTGGCTCTTTGCAAGTTGGTAGAACCTTTGAGGGTCCCTTTCTCTGATGATAGGATGCTTAGTGGTGACCTTTTGGTCTTCACTCTGCTGCCAATCATCCCAAACTTTGCTCTTGTTAGATGAATCTTTCTCCCTTGCTAGAGGATGGAGCTCCTTGCTTGAAGAGATTGAAGGGATGCCAAGTTGATACTTCTTTTTGTGTTTGAAGATTACCCTTAGAAGCTGAAGCTTGTAGATGAAAGAAGAACAAGTTGATACCTGATATTAGGGTGAGGCCTGAAGGTGGAGTCTACTTTGGAGGTGAGGCTTGAAGAAGAAGAGAGTAAGGTTGGTACTTATGTTGATGTGTTGGAAGCTTGAATAAGCAAGTTGATACTTGCTGTTGAAGACTGAGGACTAAACCAGTGTCAGAAGAGCTTTGCTGTGAAGTTGTGGGAGTGGTTTGATCTGTTTCTTTGCTGTCTGTTTTCTTTCTATGCAACTGTATTGATGTGACTTGTTTGATTTGCTTGATGCATTAGGAATAAGTTCATATTTAGATTGATTTACTCCAGGAGCATGATTGCACTAGAGGTTGAGTTGCTCCCTCTGCTTGTATTTTTTCTGTATGGCTTTGCTTGCAGGTATTCGGTAGAGCCCAGCTCCCTTGCCTATGTGGTTTATCATATCTTGCTTGATAGCTTGTTATTTCCTCATGTATGATTACAGTCACTTATATTTTGCTTGATAGCATGTTATTTCTTCCTGTAGGGATTGCAGTTATTCATATCTGGCTTGAGGATGAGATGAGCTTGTGGAGGCTGATGCCCCACACACATTTCCTCCCTCAGTTGCATTGCATGCATTTTACTGTATATCTGTTTACTGTTTAAGCTAATGCTTTATCTGTTTCTGTTTATCATTGACATGATCCCCTAGGAATCTCACTTCCTTTGATAAGGAAGTGATGATTAGAACTTTAGGTTGAAACCTATGCATGATAACTTCTAGGAGTTCCCTGTTTCAAACCTCAACCATAGGATGGATCCTTGGCATGACAACATTAGGACTTGATAGTCTCCCCTTAGTTGAACCTGTTCGTTCTCTCTTCTCATCTCAAAACAAATTAAAATACAGTAATAAAGGTTAAGTGACGCCGTACGTTACGAGCCTTAAGCTATCTGAGAAAGGATTGTTGGAGAGTTTCTTTTCAACAGTCTGGATGTTTAGTATGGCACCCTTTGGGTGACATGCGACGCATTCGCTCTCAGGTCATAGTCTCTAGTGCGATATTGGTTGCAAACATCCATGAAAAACAGTTTCTTCCGTAAAAAGACAGAAAACAAACTTCAAACCTTTTTGCCCTGTGGGCCCATAATTCAAAGGAAGCTTTTCTGAAGAAAAGAGTGTCGTTAACTCCCAGTTCTACCGCAAACGGTAACGCTTAAGTCTCCAAGGGTCGAACTGCATACACCAAACTGCTGGAACTGTTTGTTAACCCTACTCGATAAAACAGATGAATTTGAATTCCCGTAATCCGTATTATCCCGAACTACGTAAGCTCTGATCTCTCATACCTATTGAGTGTACGTAGGCACAATACTGACGTATTAGCGAGCCACCTTCCCCGCCACCCGTAGTTAGTCGAACTACGTTGACTCTGATTTCTCATTCTCTGATGAGAATACGTAGGCATAAAGCGCGACGCTTTGCCGAGTCATTTTTCTTTTCTTTTTAAGCCAGCCTTGATAGGTAGATAGATAATACCAACCCGTCATATAAACCAACAAGCGTGGATCCCGTCGAGTACGACGGACGTGAGGGGTACTAATACCTTCCCCTTGCGTAACCGACTCCCGAACCCAGACAATGGTTGCGATGACCTTGTCTTATACCTTTTCGTCAGGTTTCTCCGATCGTTTCCTTTCCCGTTCTGAGGGATAAATAACGAAAGGTGGCGACTCTTCTGTTTTGCCGACACCTTATTTTCGCGGTAGCGACACACCAGATTAACGGTAGACGCCGCCGCGGGCGGTGCACTTATGGATAAGCCATACAACGAAGCCTATCAACTAATCGAAAACATGTCTCAGAACCACTGCCAATGGGGAGGTGGAATTCCAGCAAAGAAACCCGCAGCGAAAGGTGAGATGTACGAGATCAGCAGCCTTGAAAAGTTCAACGCTAATGTAGATGCTCTAGCACAGAAAATCGACAGTCTGACCGTTAACCCAACTGCAACCGTAGCTGCTGTAACTCCAAACTGCGAGTTATGCGGAATCGCCATTCATAATGCGCCCGAGTGCCCATTGTTGGCCGAATCCCACCAGATCAAGTAAATTACGCTCAAGGAAATCCTTACGCGAACACTTACAACCCAGGATGGATGGGAACCACCCAAATATTTCCTACAAGAACGATAATGCCTTGCAAGCACCAGCTGCTCCGCCAGGATATCAGAAACCAGCCACTGCTGCCCAGAATGCCCCTAGGAAATCAAACCTCGAATTGATGATGGAAAAATTCATAGCTACTCAAGCTCAAACAAACAAAGAATTCCTGAATCAAAACATACACACTAGCGAGCAGATTAAACAGCTGACCGGAAAAGTAGACGCTTTAGCCACCCACAATAAAATGCTCGAAACGCAGATATCACAGGTGGCTCAACAACAAGCCTCTGCAGCTGCCCCAGCTGGAACATTTTCAGGCCAGCCCGAACCTAATCCGAAAGGTCACGCAAACGCTGTTATATTGAGAAGTGGAAAAGAATTGAAAGGCCCAACAGATCCTAGGAATGAAGATTTAGTAATGCATCAGAAATCTGATAAACCAACCAAAAAGGAGTCTGAAATAGAAAAGAAGGAATGTGACAAGCAAAAAGCCGCCAAAGATGAAAACTCATATTTGCCTCCAGCGCCATATAAACCACCTATCCCTTATCCTCAAAGATTAATAAACTCCAAAACTTCAGGACAATTTAAGAAATTTGTTGAACTTCTGAAACAACTAAACATCACTATTCCTTTCACAGAAGTGATCGCGACTTTCTATGTCTAATACAACTTAACTGCAAGTGCACAGTCTATCGCGTAGTAATAATAGATATCGATCCCACAGGGACTCGTAATCAAACTAGTGTTCTCGGGAGTTACTATGTTTAGCTAGGTAGATAATGTTTAAGGGAATAAGATTGTCACTACAGGGAACTTAAAAATGTTACTTAGATTATAATTACGTGAATCGATATGCAATAATTATGTTCTTCGGGGATTTGACAAGTTACCGGTATACGAAATATTTTTCAGAGTTTATTTAAGCAGAAAATGGTGATCTGAAGACTCTTCGTCTCACGATGGTTATTGACGCTAATCATAATTCTAAGGGCCAAATGTACGCTTTCGTGTCCCATTCGGGGTTTAAAACTATTTTTTGGAAATCTCTAAGTTCTAATTCATTTTAAAGTACTTTCGCTGTTATTAAAATGAATGACTAGTGCTTACTATCTGGTCTTGCCGCAGCTTTTGCTTGTTGGTTCGTACCTTAATTAATTTCCCACTTTCGTGGCAAAACTACTTTTAAATAAGTTCTCGCTTTCGCGACGAAGTTTATTCAGTAAATAAATTTAAACACTCAGACCATAAACAACTTTTGAAAAAGAGAGTTTTCAACCGGTTATTATCAAATCCCTTCCGAATTATTATTACATATCGATTACTTTGATTTAGCTAGACATGGATTTGGGAAAGGTAAAACATAAATAAAAACAATAAGTAATAACATGCATCATAATGAAAACTGGAATTACGATTAAAATGAGAAACCTGTAAATATTCCAATTGACCTTTGGGTAGATCCTCCACAAATGTTGGCAGGATTCTAGTCTTTGTGCCAATTGATCGTACACAGGAAATAAGAATTACAGAAGAAATGAAAGGCAACAAAAAAATAGAAAGAAAATAAAACTGAACTTTTGCTCTGGAAATGAAATTGGGCAGCACTTCGTTGTCTGAATGCGGCTCCCTTTCTCTGCTCCCCTTCTTCCCTTTTTATAGAAATGGAATTCTAACGATTATAACTTGAAGAAGGTGGACTTTGAGGCAGAATTATCAGGGAGTAGTGGTCCACTATTTGGGACTTGGAACTGCTTCTTTCACGTGCATTTGAAGTGGGGCGATTTTGCCTGCATGACGGTCGTCACCCGTGTGACGGTCGTCATGGAGCTGTGACGGTCGTCACAGCAGCAAAATATGCATTATGCGTTTTTCATGTTGTTTTCATCCGGTTTTTGTCCATATTTCATCTGAGATTGCTTCTTTTCTTCATATTGCCTTGTTTAGACATGATCATCAAATACCTGCAAAGTATCAGACAAATAACACAGAAATAACCCGAATTCGGATCGAAAACGGTTAAACATCAGTTGAATTATGCATCAATATATATATACGATTTCGTGTTATCAAGAAGCGATAACTCAAATGTCGTCATACGCTAAGTTTCTTAAAGAAATCTTGTATAATAAAAGGAAAATAGAGGATAACGAGACAATGACACTCACTGTCGAATGTAGCGCAATCATTCAAAACAACATGCCTCCTAAACTAAAAGACCCAGGTAGTTTCTCCATACCTTGCGTCATAGGAAAGTTCGTTATAGACAAAGCTCTATGCGATCTAGGAGCCAGTATAAGTGTAATGCCTTTATCTATATGCAAAAAGCTGAATATGGGAGAACTAAGACCAACTAAAATGTCCGTACAATTGGCTGACCGATCAGTCAAATATCCTGTCGGTGTACTGGAAAACGTTGCAGTACGCATAGGCCAATTCTATATCCCAACCGACTTCATAATCATGGACATCAAAGAGGACTCTGTTACCCCAATTATCCTAGGAAGACTGTTCCTAGCTACAGCCGGAGCTATCATAGACGTAAAGAAAGGAAGGCTAACATTCGAAGTAGGAGAAGAAAAGATAGAGTTCATCCTTACTAAGTTCTTGAAGGCACCAGCTATAGATGACACATGCTATATAGTAGATGTCATTGACAAATGCATACGAGAATTAGAGAAGGAGGAAACTACATATTCTGAAATCATGAAAATCCAGATCCCTTCTATTCATGAAGACGACAACTGGCGTGCACCATACAAAGATGATAGTCTGAGCGAGATCTTAGCACTCACTCCAAATCACATGTCAGGTCCGAAAAACCCAGCTTTAGAACTTAAAGAGCTACCTAAAACCCTCAGGTACGAATTTCTAGATACAGAATTTAAAAGACCAGTAATAGTCAACGCTAATTTAGGACAATCAGAAACTGAGCAATTATTAGAAGTCCTAAGGAAATACCCAATTGCGTTAGGCTATAATATAAGCGATCTAAAAGGAATAAGTCCCCTCCATCTGTATGCACCGTATCATGCTGGAGGAAGA
This sequence comes from Lathyrus sativus, assembly GCA_963859935.3. Classification (NCBI taxonomy): domain Eukaryota; kingdom Viridiplantae; phylum Streptophyta; class Magnoliopsida; order Fabales; family Fabaceae; genus Lathyrus; species Lathyrus sativus. The sequence goes on along the minus strand of OZ012739.1, from coordinate 74,660,362 downwards.
CTGTAAAACTTCAAGAGAACATCAGAGAAGGATAAACCCGATCCTAAGCACTGTAGTCAAAGACGAGGTGAAAAAGTTACTAGACGCAGGAATCATATACCCGATATCCGATAGCCAATGGGTCAGCCCAGTACACGTAGTACCCATGAAAGGAGGCATTACTGTAGTGAAGAATGCGAAAGGTGAATCGATAACCCAAAGAGTTGTGACCAGAAACAGGATGTGTATCGATTACAGAAAACTGAACAAGGCAACTCGAAAAGATCACTTCCCTTTACCTTTCATAGACCAAATGTTGGAAAGACTAGCGAAACATTCGTACTTCTGCTATTTAGATGGTTATTCGGGATTCTTTCAAATTCCTATTCACCCCGATGACCAGGAAAAGACAACATTCACCTGTCCCTATGGTACTTTTGCTTATCGCCGAATGTCGTTCGGACTATGCAATGCTCCAGCTACCTTTCAAAGATGCATGATGGCAATCTTTGCAGATTACATAGACGACATCATGGAAGTGTTCATGGATGACTTCTCTGTATGCGGACAAAGCTTCGGAAGCTGTCTGTCAAATTTAGAAATGTTACTCAAAAGATGCGCTAAAGTGAACCTTGTCCTTAATTGGGAAAAATGCCATTTCATGGTCCGACAAGGCATCGTTCTAGGACACGTCATATCTGAAAAAGGGATTGAAGTTGACAAAGCCAAAATAGAGATCATAAAGGATCTCCAACCTCCGAAAACCGTACGAGAAATACGAAGCTTCTTAGGACACGCGGGATTCTACCGAAGATTCATAAAGGATTTCTCAAAAACCAAAGAACAGAACGAGTACGATGACGACACTGGACTATAAGTCTTCGGAGGTCTCCTTCTTATGCAAACTGGTCTCAATCATGCTATTGTATCTTGGTGTCAAGGTTCTCGCGGCAAGTTCACCCTGTTTGTTCTAGCGCAATCACATTAAGCCCGTTGTCCATACACTTTCATGGCAAGTCGACCTGTTAGTGAATATGATCTCATTTCTGTTTTGATCTTCTTCATTGATTTTTCAATGAGTTTTCGTGCCGTTGGGTTAAATGCTCGGGTGAGGAGCACCTAACTTAGAAGGAAACATGTCTTTTTATTTTTGGCTAAATGGCTTTCTTTTCATGATTTTTCATCTTTTTGGAGATCATACACTTATTTGCATCGGTCGCTCGCTTAGAAGTGTTTTAGGATGGTGCTGACTGCTAGTATAAACTACTTGGGGCTGAGTTTGCGTAGACACTTGAGACTTTGGTACACGTAGGTAGTGAAACCGGATCGCATAAAACGGAGATCTAAGGTGTCAGGACGGTACTGGTTTTGTTAGAATTGTCGTCTCCTCGGAGTTTCGAAACTTGGTTTGAACTCGGGTGCATTCTCGTGATGCTTTTGCTTTTGAGGAACGAACGAAAAAATTGTTGTTTATGTCGAATAACGTGGGGATGTTTGCGTAACGGAAAAAGGATATATAAACGAGCTTTATTTGCTAAAAATAGAAAATGTTTGAATAGAAATTACGAAAATAAAAGTACACAGGAATGGGAAATAAACGCTCCGCTCCCACAC
>OZ012739.1:74630674-74658269 GCA_963859935.3 Lathyrus sativus | reverse complement strand
AACTTTCCCGATGCTCTCATGCCGCCCGGCACAAGCCTAATTGTCCTCGAGTCGATCAGGTCCTGAATCTTATTCCGGAGAGCCTTACATGTTTCAACATGGTGCCCCGGCGCTCCTGAGTGGAAATCACAATGCACGCTTAGATCAACGTCTGGTGACCCCTCATCGGGTGGATTTAAGGTCCGAAGCTTGAGAACACGGTTCTGAACCAACAGCGGCAGCAGCTGGGCATAACTCACAGGTAGTGGGTCCAAAGCTCTATCAAGTAGCTTCTTCTTTTGACCATAACCTTCAGGATTATTCTGAGATGCTCGGCGCGGCTGACGACGAGACAGGCCTCGAGCTTCATGCTGTGTAGAGGGTCCATGAGGTCCACTTGGCTTCAGCACAGGTGGCACTGACGGTAACGGAGGAAGCACTCTGGTCTCCTCCTTGGGTGCTTGACCACTCTCCTTATCTAACATACTTCTCACCACTCCCATGAGAAAGCTCAACTGATTCTGCAGCTGCTGATTCTCCTCTCTGAGTACTTGCTGGTCCAGACGCACTGCCTGTATGTCATTCATGACCTGCCCCAGCTGGCTTTGGATTTTCTCTAGTTCAGCTTGTATCTGCTCCATCAGTCTGAGCTGCTTGATTCTGAGTCAAACCTGCAAACACAAAGGTTAGAAGACAAGTCCCGGCTTCTGCCATGCAAGATGAATTATGGGTGTCTGTACGTTCAGGAGATCACCCCTGATTCTGGTGTCAACGTGCCAACATAGTGTCAATGCAGTGATAAGACTGGATCCATTCATGGAAGAAAATATCTCATATTGCTCGGGACACCAGGATCAGGGTACGAAACACGCCTGCAGCACAGACACATGCTAATGGAATGCAAAAATGGATATGCAAACTAATGCAAAATGCAGTCATGCAATAATATATCCGGGTGGCTGCTGTGGAGATTCGGTGTCAACAGTCACTGATGAGAAGGAGACCCCGGTGTAAAACCACTGATCTGATCTGTTGTGAATAACCATCTGGTAGGATCGAGATCAAAATTCTGCTCTGTCAAGAATGAAGGCTTGATAATAAAGACCCCGGATGCAAGATCAAGGAATATCTGTTGATGAAGTCTTCAGATCCCAAATCAAAAATCTGCCCTATCAAGAACAAACACACAGCTGCTGACGAGATCTTCAGACCTCCCTCAAAATCTGCCCTATCAAGAACAAACAACAACTGCTGACGAGATCCTCAGACCTCACTCAAAAATCTGCTCCATCCAGAACAAACCTCTGATAACAATACTCTGATCGGAACCTGCTCTATCAAGAACAGACAAACATCTGATGATAAGATCCTCTGATCAAACCCTTGTTCTATCAAGAACATATCTGCAACTGAGAACCTAACATAACTGATTCACTGTCAAGAAAACCAGGTAGTCTGGAGGTCAAAGTTTCCTGCAATATCCCAACCCCACTCACAGGTATGATGGACCTAATCCACGGACAAAGGTACGGCATCCTATGCGGTCGTCAGCGTCACAGACATTCATGAGTGACAATACGATTCCCAGAAGGAGTGGCATCATCAAGTCATGAAGAGGCCTCTCTTAGCTGACTTCCAAATGATCGGTCCCCAGAGTCGACAATCCTCACGTCTGGACTCCCCTCAGATCCTCAGGACCGGAAAGGAGCACCTCTGCAAGAATCTCGTCTGAGCGCAGATTTTCGTAGGGAACTGTGCCTGCTCAGCAGACAGGTTCGTCTACTACTTCTCCGCAACTATATCTAGGTGTGTACTCAAGCCCAGGTCCGGCTTTTCACTCACAGTAACATCCCTCTCCCACAGCAGCACAGATAATCATATCAACTGGAAATAAAATGCGGGAAATAAAATGCGGGAAGTAAAGTGCGGGAAGTAAAAATGCGATAAATAAACGCAACCCAACAAGCAAACACACAAACGATAGGATTGACTCGCGTAGGGGATGGGAAACGGTCCCAGCATAAGGGATAGGAAAAGTCCCTAGATGCCATGTGTCCCCAGCAGAGTCGCCAGCTGTCGCTTGCGCGAAAATAAGGTGCCGGCATAACAGAAGAGTCGCCACCTTTCGTTATTTATCCCTCAGAGCGGGAAAGGAAACGATCGGAAAAACCTGACGAAAAAGGGTAAGACAAGGTCATCGCAACCATTGTCTGGGTTCGGGAGTCGGTTACGCAAGGGGAAGGTATTAGCACCCCTCACGTCCGTCGTACTCGACGGGATCCTCGCTTGTTTGTTTACTTGGACGGGTTGGTTATAATCTATCTACCTATCAAGGCTGGCTGAAAAAGAAAAGAAAAATGACTCGGCAAAGCATCGCGCTTTATGCCTACGTATTCCCATCAGAGAATGAGAAATCAGAGTCAACGTAGTTCGGCTAACTACGGGTTAAGATGGGGAAGGTTGCTCGCTAGGATATCGCATCCTATGCCTACGTACTTTCATCTGGTATGAAAGATCAGAGCAAACGTAGTTCGGGAAACTACAGAAAATATGGCTCAACTAGGAGGGAGACTATCAAGTCCTACTGTTATCATGCCATGGATTCATCCTATGGTTGAGGTTTGAACAGGGAACTCCTAGATGTTGTCATGCATGGGTTTCAACCTAAAAGTCTATCATCAAATCCTCATCAGAGGGAATGAGAGTCCTAAGGGATCATATCAATGATACACAGAATACAGATAAAAACATCAGTTTTAACAGTAAAATGCATGCAATGCAAGTGAGGGAGGAAATGTGTGTGGGGTTTCAGCCTCCACAAGCTCATCTCAACCTCAAGCCAGTCATGAAATAACAGTAATCATACTGAAAATAATCAACATGCTATCAAGCAAAACAGATAAAGGAAAGGAAGTACCATCAGGTAAACAAAACACACTTGAGAAAGAATCAACTACTCTCTAATCCTAACCCTGATCACAGAATCTAAACAAACCTAAGCAAAGCTCTCAAGCACAACCCTAAACAGGAGAAATCATTCCCAGTCTTCAAGCTTCACAATGAGCTTACCAAAGAAAGGGAGCTAAGCAATCAGACTCATAGTGTCTTCCTCAGGAAAGCACTAAGAGGTGGATACTCAGGAGTCATACCCTATGTGGCTCAACCACTGTGATCAGTTTACATTCCTCCTCAGGAGAAATTAAACTCACAAGCAGGCTCCAACATCACTGGATACTTAGGAAATCCTATCTGAACTAGTGGAGCTAAGTGAATAGACCCATAGGACCTTCCTCAGGAAAGTACTAGGAGGCTTCCACTTAGGAGTTGTATCCCAGGTGGCTCAACAACTGTGATCAGTTTACATTCCTCCTCAGGAGAAATTAAACTCACAAGTTGGCTCCAACATCATTGGATACTTGAGAAATCCTAGATCAACTAGTGGAACTAAGTGAATAGACTCATAGGACCTTCCTCAGGAAAGTACTAGGAGGCTTCCACTTAGGAGTTGTATCCCATGTGGCTCAACAACATGTGATCAGTTTACATTCCTCCTCAGGAGAAATTAAACTCACAAGTTGGCTCCAACATCATTGGATACTTAAGAAAGAGGTGAGAAGGAAGGATGAAAGCCATTCATAGTGCCTTCCTCAGGAAAGTACCATGAACTTCCTTCAAACTTCAGGCTCTCAAACCTCACAGACAGGAGATGAGACAAGCTCTGGGTCTCTGCATCTTGGTCTACAAGCTTCCCTTCATGATGCTCTCCAACAATATCCTCAAGGCAACACAAGCCCTTCAGCAAATTCCTCAGAAAGATCCCCACAGATGAACAGATAACCCACTGAACAAACCAAATCATCAGGCAACTTCAGACAATACCTAAAAATACTAAACTAATGGGAAAAAAACTAACAATTAATCACAAGGGTCCTCAACACCTTCTCATAACATCTAAAAAGGTTTCTACCTAGAAATCAAGATAAAACTTGCTCAAAGAAAGGGAATCATCACCTATGCACAATTCTAACCCTAATTAGACTATCCTAAGTCAACCCTGATTAAACTAATCAAAATTAATTCTAAAAAATCTAGAAAAAATCCTATGGGGAAGTACGACTCATCATCTAATTGCATAAAAAAGAATGGGTAAAAAACCCTAAGGGAATGTCCTACAATAATTCCTACAAAATCAAATATCAAAATGAAACAATTAAAAAGCTATTTAATTGAAAAATCTACTAAAAATATTAAACCTAAAAATAAAATCTCAATTTTATTTTTATAATTTTCTATACATTTTAATCTACTCATAGAAAAAAGAAGAAATTAAAAATCATTTTTTAACTATTTTTAATGAATTTTACAAATCAGAAAAAATAAAAGAAGAAAAATAAAAAGAATTAAATGAAATAAGGGAGGGGGGGTCTGAAAAGCAACGCGCGCTAGTTATATTGGTTGGGCTACACAAAAAGGGGGGTGGGAAGAGAAACCGAGCCCAGGACCGGTCTTAAGTGAAACGACCGTGTTTCGTTTAGTTTGAAATTTCCCTCCAATCTTCAGATGCAACCACAGCCACACGATCTAATGAATTGGTCAATCCCTGGAACGAATCCAACGTCTCACCTTCATCGTCCCCAATGCAAACCCTAGGTTCTCAGAATTCTCCCTCCATGCCATCAACTTCGAGCCCTTCTAACTCCCTCTACACGCCACGGCTTGCCACGATATAAAAATGAAAGTTGCTCTAAATCTCAAGGGGAACACAACCCTACGTGCAGTTTTCCTTAACTCACCCTAGATTGCCCTAACAGAAAGCTTAAACACCTTGGTACCACCATGCTCGACTGATACCAACCTTCCTCAAATCTCAGTTTAATGGCTTACAGATACTCTACAAGCTATCCTGGTCATTATACACTAATCCTTGCTGATTAAAACTCATTAAACAACTAATTATTGAAGATCCAAGAATCATGGTTCTGTTATGCAACCTCACCAATCTTGCTCTAATTCTCAGGGATTAATCCTCTACCCTAACACAATCTTTCTATGGCTATAAAACTAATCGAGACTCATTAAATTAAGAGATAGAGAGTGAAGAAGAACCTGTCAAGAAGTTAATGGTGAGGCTCGAGGGGATGCTTGCAGGGCTTGAAATGGCTTCAATGAGACCCTACAATGGTGAAGAACCTTCTGTTTGCACTTGTTGTGAAGGTGGTGGCTTGAAGTGAAAGATCTCTTGACTTGCTTCAACTTGAAGAAACTTCTCCAATGGCTATGCACTTCTCTCTCTCCTCTGACTTGGCTCCAATTTCACCAACCATAGACTCTCCATAATGCACTCTTTTTATAACAATCCATGGAAGTCTCTAGATTCATCTAGAATGATGTGGAAGTTTCATGAATTTCTCCTTGAATGAGAAGTTGGTTATCTCATCTCCCATGCTTCAAGCCTTCAATTTGGTCTCAAAATGTCCTTATGTGAGTTATTGAATGAGGATGAGTGAAAAACAAGTGTATTTGTTGCTTATGTAGGGTTTTCTAACATTGCCTTCTTTCTTAAGTAACAAATTTCCAAAGGAACCTCATTTTTTAAGCCTCAAATGAAAATTCTACTTAAACCAATCTTCTCAAAATGTTTTTTCCAATCAAAATGATATATTGGATGACCTATTTTGGATTTGTAGATCTTCCAAAACACTTTTCAATTTCAACTTTTCAAAGTTATAAGTCATTTTTAGTTCATTTTTGACCAATCATGGAATCTTGTGCTATGAGCTTTTTCAACAATTTGTGACCTTCTTTCTAGACTTAAAATCACATTTTGAGCAACTTTCATGTTTTGAGTTTTTCCATTTGAGGCTTGGAAATAGGAGTTTTAGGCATTGGATAAAATGACCTATAACTGACAAATGACCAAAATACCCCTGCCTTGTTCAAACCATAAGTTGAGTTCCACAAATCCAATCACGGACTTCTACCACTCAAATTAAAGCTAAGAAGATCCTCTTCAACATTCATGTTGACCAAGAAACCATAGGAATCATCCCACTAGGGCAAAAGTTGTCTGCAAGTTGGGTGACTTTCAAGGACCCAGATTGACACACCTCTGCTGACCTGTAATTTGTCAAAACCATAACTTGAGCTCTGTAACTCCTATCAAGGACTTCCACCACTCAAATTAAAGCTTAGAACAAGCTCTACAACATTCATGTTGTGGGGAAGATGAGATCTCAATCACATCTATAGCTAAAACTGCCTGGAAGATAGGGATCAAATTAGGGTTTTTTCACTGACAATCCTCAGAAACCCTAACTCAAAACTTCTCAAACTCCTCAATCATGATGAGTTGGTCTAGGAATCATCTTTATATAATCTCTATGCATCATTCCATGATCTCATGGCCCTTGGATTAAGTCTCAACCTTCTCCAAATTTTCAGTTATCTTAGGGTTGACCCAGTCAAAACCCTAATTCTACCATTCATGGTTGAATCTTCTGAATTCTTGCACAATGACTTCTCTGGGCTTCATGAAGGCTATCAAGGCATCTCATAAGCTTTCCCAAAACATCAAGTTCATTCTCAAAGTCTCAGAATCATCTGAGGAGCACCCACAACTTTCAAACTGTGAAGCACACAACCCTGGTTTCAACCAACTCTTCTGAGGATCTCTTGAACTTTCTGATGAAGGTGTCAACTTTCAAACACTCAATAGGTAAATAAATGTTGGTCAAATTTTGGGGTGCAACACATATTGAAGACTGATAATCAAGACCTTGCTTGAAGGCTGTGAAGATAAAGACTGAGGCTTGCCTGAAGCTTGTAGCTGTTTGGAGATGACTTGAAGACAGATGTTGATGCAGAGCTGCTGTGGCTGTTTATTCTTTTTGCTGTTTATATTTCTGATGTATTGATTGGTTTTCCCAGACTGTATTGTTTGCTGTTTAACCTGTTAGGTTGAAAGTGAATTCTGTTCACTTTTGCCTATTGTTTTCTAGGTTCGAGGTTGAGTGGGACTCCCTTGCCTCGCTTGTATTGCTGCATCCATGCATTTTACTGCTTTATTGTATATATGCTATTGTTTCTGTTTCCGTCTATTCCCTTAGGATCTCTGTTTCTCTCTGTGCAAGAGAGGAGCATGATAGACATTAGGTCTTAACCCATGCATGATAACATTAGGTTAGTTTGATTCCCTTCGCAACCGTAGGTTAGAGTTCTGTCTCTTCTTTCTCAAAACAAACAGAAAAACATAATAACTCTTTCAAACACAATAAAAGACACTTCTTCCGTAAAAGAACGTGAACGCATCAAGACGTCATTTTTGTCCGCTGGGACTGTTAATCAGAAAAACCCTTTTTCAGAAGGAATAAAAACAATCAAAACAGACTTGTGTCGTACGTGGCCCGAACTACGTTTTCTCTGATCTTTCATGCTGTATGAAAGTACGTAGGCATAGGATGCGATATCCTAGCGAGCAACCTTCCCCTCCTTTCCCGTAGGTAGGCGAACTACGTTGACTCTGATTTCTCGTTCCAGACGGGAATACGTAGGCATAAAGTGCGATACTTTGCCGAGTCATTTTCTTTTCTTTTAACCCCAGACATGTAGATTAGATAGAATAACAATCCGTACCAGAAAACAAGCATGGATCCCGTCGAGTACGACGGACGTGAGGGGTGCTAATACCTTCCCCTTGCGTAACCGACTCCCGAATCCAGGATTTGGTTGCGATGACCATTCCTTTCCCCGTTTTGCGGTAGGTTTACCTCGAGCGTTTCCTTTCCCTCCTGAGGGATAAATAACGCACGGTGGCGACTCTTCTGTTCAGCCGGCGCCGATTTTCGCAGTAGCGACAATTATGACAACTATAATCATCATAAGGCTCAGGATGACTTAGATAGGGATCTATTCTAAGATCATAAATTTCCTTATGAATAATATTTTGTAATCCTTCTTCTTTAATTAATGGAAAAAAAACTTTTTGACCATTTTTATTTATTCCATGCTCAATAGTTTCCCTTTGATTTTCCGATAAACATTAATGAAGTAAAACTGACACCAGAAGGAACAGTTAAACGAGTTAACTATAATATTCATAGTTGTTAAAGACTCTTTAATAGGCCATACTGTTAGATAACATTTCCAAGATTTATCATTTGAGATATTGATTAGACTTAATCAATATTAAAACAACAGATACTTTGAACAATGCATGTAACACGTATATATAAGGACTCATAGTAGACTTACTTTCATAACCACTTAATCCTCAAAACACCAAGATGTATAAACATAAAAAAAATTTGGGTTCTAAATAGAGATTTCAGAAAGACATCCATACTGAACGCAACAACTCAGGCAAATGAAAGAAAAGCAACAACTGAAGAATCTACTAGAAAACAGATGACTTCAGAAGCGCTCACCTCTTCAGCATCCTTTGTGAAGACACACAGAAGAAAAAGATCTTCTAGGACCAAACGCATAAATCAACTGAGAAATGAGGCTTTAGAGTTTGCCACGGAAGAATGGTAAGATTACTTAGATAATCTGGACATGTCAAATGATCTTAGGGAATACCTTAGGGCCAATCCAACAGACTAGAATGTCTAAATAATTTCTAATATATTCCATTTTATTAATGATAAAAGTTGCACACATTGAATTCTTACTCCCATTAAATTTAATTCTTTAGAATAATAATAAATATATATTCAATAGTTAAACTGCACAACAACATGAACAAACTTTGAATTAATAATAAGATAACTTAATGCAAAGGTTCTAACAATTGCAAGACATAACTATGAAGAAATCTAACATCAGAATCTTTCATAGATATCTTCAAACTTGTCTCTCCAGATTTTAGACAAATCAGCCTCTGAAATTATGATAACTTCCTAGTGAACAAGTAATTCTGAAAGAACTCGTCCAAAAGGAATGAATAAAATCTTTCCCTTGTGAAATTAAGAAAGATTCTTTTTCAAATAGTCAAACATAACTTGAGGAAGATTAATTTGCAAGTCTGAATTGAGAAGTAGAAGCATATATTTTTCAATAGGGTCCATGAGGTCTAAATCCTTATCCTTAGGAAGTAAGCCTGAATTCAGAATTTGATTACAAATAACTGCATCAAAACGAAGATTTGAGAACATTGATGTATTAGATGGATCTACAACGATACGCCAAGTAGGAAGATAGTGTTCCCAAACAAGAGTTCCTGGGATTTCTCCAATATCCTCGCAATTAATCACTTTAGAAATTGCTTTTGAGGTTACTGTTATAGAAACACCAGTTACTTTAGAAGGAATAACACACTCAAAATTCAGCTCAACAATGAAAGCATTAATTCAAAACGTTTTGACAAGATATGGATAAGTGAAACCGCAGAGCATCTCAAAGTATCCATTCCATCTATGTTCAGAAACAGTCTTCCAGAAGTTAAAGCCTAACTTAAGCAACTCATAAAAATCCAAAAACATTTCATTGATGACAACCAGTTGATTCAAAGAAAAATTGACTAGGAAACTCATCTCAAGTTTGGTTTGATCAGCACACAACCAAAGAGAAAATAAAAAGAAGATAACTGAACAAGATTCTTAAAGGAATAAGAATCTTGTCAGAAGAAGGACAAAATGATGTTTAACAAGACAAGGGATAGTGACAATAAGTATCCAAAAAGAAAACAACATTACCCTAAGGTTCTTATCCATCAGATTGCTTGAATCCACTGTATGAATTTCACCTTTACGAAAATTTAAGTATTATAAAAGTTTTGGAAAAACCTTATACTTAAACTGCTTTATTAGAAGTAAAGAATCATCTTCTGAATCTCAGAATCTAACAATTTTCAGATGCTATCATCCATCAGAGTCTAGTAGAACTAGACTGAGAGAGAGATATCTTTTGTCAGTCATTAGTCTCCAAGATTCTATTCATAACCAACACTTCCTCTTGAAAGAAGCGTCATGAGTGATAGATGAATATTGAATTGTTTTCTTTGACAGCTAAAAAATAGAAGTAACATCACTAAAAGTGAGGAAACTATTTCCATAAATATGATCATCATCTAGCTTAATGGAATATTCAGTATAGATAAATACAACATAGTTTCTTCTTAAAGATTTCTGAAAATCCTTTTTCCAAAAGAGCTTCTCTAGAAATCTAATAGAAACTTTGTATTTACACCTATAAAAATATCTCATTGAATCAAGAGATAATCCATAAAATAACAAGCATACCATTTTTTTCTCGGTCAGACTCGTATCAATATTCAGACTTGACCATAGAGTCTGAACACCGCTTTGAGTGGATTCTGATTTAGTGGTTGTTAAACCAATGACTCCACTTCTCTCACCAAACTAAGTACCTCTAACACTTGAATTTGGGTTGTGTACTCTTCTTCCATCAAATGTTGTAAACAAATTTGATAAATGCCATGGAAGATGCCTCTGATCCTTTCTTTGATATTTGCAGTAAATACATTTAAATAATGACACTCATATTTCTATGAGACCATACATAAATGTCCAGACAAGATTTCCTTTTTCTTATGCCATATTCTGATAAAAGTATCATGATTCATTCTAAAGTATCAGTCTAGAATAAATCATAATATGAACAAGATCTTTTTCTTAGCAGAATCATTAATGTCATTGTCTTAACTCAAGACTTTGAGATCTTTGATAAGCAAAGAACCAGATGATGTTAGCTATCAGAGAATGGCATAAAACAAACTAAAGCATCATCATCTTATTTCCTGCAGAACACAAAGGAGAATTGAAGGTTTCTTAGACTTGTCCTTTAATACAAATTCCATAATGACCCTCAATCATGGAGCAACGAAGTCTCTTAAGATATCACCTTAAAGAGAAGACTCCTTATTATCAAATATTGAAGCAAGATAGATTTGGTATAATCTCTTTATCTTTAATATTTGATTTTTATTTTAGGACTTAGATGCTTCTTCAGAAGCACTAATGACTAGCAGAGCCAGATTACTCTTTTATCTGAATCCTGCACTAATGTCATCTTCAAAAGAATATTCAGTGAAAATTAACTAACATTAGGCTCTGGTAGTGTTTCTTCTTGCTTTCACATCTAGTAAATCAGTTAAAATACTAATATTTTAGAGGCTTCTGAAGTTATTCTTCTATCAACAAATGTTACAACTCATTCAGCTGGTTAAGAGGTTATTCTGACAAGAAATATAAATCACTCATCATCATACATTCCAAAGAACCAAGCTTTAGGAAATGTGATCTGTTAGATAACTTTTCATCATCTAATTTCATTTATTTTTTTTAAAGATTTGCAAGACAAACCAACAGAGCACAATAAATTCAAATTGTATAACTTCTTGAATAATTGTAACCTCAGGTTTGAATCTAAACCAATATTCTTAGAATTTGCTTGAAAGATTAGATGAAGTGTAACTAGACAAGCTTCAAAACTGATTCCCATAAATCTGAGCACAAGGATTCGAAGATAGTCCTAGCATCAGACATATCAATGACATTGACATACTTAGAACTAAGATAGAATACCTACCAGAATGCAACTACCTCTGAAGATATTTCATAAGCTTCTCCTGATCTGGTGATAGAGACTTTCAAAAAAATCATTTATACACCTTTAACTTCTATAGTAATACCTTTTTCAAGGATATTCTATAGACCTTCAGAACCCCTTTTATAAAGACCAGTGATTTAAAATATGTTTTTCTTTTCCATCATTTAAATTCAGTGGAATCACCCTTTGAATTTGGTAAAAGCAGTATGATATTTTTCATGTGGAACATGATTCCTTCTTGAAGGAAAGCTTTGATAGATATACTTTTCTTATTAGATCATTATCTGCACCACTATATAGTGTTAAGCATAGACCATGCTCTAATGACAATTGAAGGTGTGAAAAATACACAAGAATAGGGGGTGAGGTTTAATAGTGTTTTTCGTTTTCTTCGTTTGCATCTGATCAAAGTTAGGAATCTAAAATATTGTTTAGATTCTGTTTAATTCTTAGCAGCAAAATGTTAACAAAAGCAAATAAATAATAGCAGAAGACACAAAGATTTATACTAGTTCCTCCAAAATTGAGAGTAGTCCAGTCCCCTTACTTCACAAAATATTTTCACTATAATTAAATAATGATTACAATCTCTTATGCATTCTGCATAAGACTTTTACAAGTTCCCAGACCCAATGTCCAAGACTTCTTTCTCAAGCTACACTCGAGACTTTTTGCTTAGGTTTCACCAACCCAAGACTTCCTTGGTTAGGCGCTCAGCCTAAGACTTCTGCTCCAAGCCACTCTGGTTGAGCCTACTACTCTAAGTCCCATGAAACGAGCCTCATTGGTTGAACCCCTCAGATTCAAGACTTACTGCTCCAGTTCCATGTATTGAGACCACCTGCTCAAGCCACACTGGTTGAGACTTCTGCTCCAGGTCCTATGAAATGAAGCTCCTTGCTTGAACCCCTCAGATCCAACACTTACTGCTACAGTTTCATGTACCGAGCCAACCTGCTCAATCAATACACTTGATTAAGACTTTCACCATTCAAACACATAGCAAGAGACTTACGTGGCTCAAGCATCTTGGCTAGATACTTTCTTGTTTTTATCCCAATGATACAAGACTTTTGCTCAATCAACCTAGTTGATTAACACTTTCACAGCTCAAATGCATAGCAAGAGACTTATGTGGCTCAAGAATCTTGGCTCGAGACTTCCAACTAAATTGCTAAACAAGTTCAATAGAATAAAGAACAAGGTGTACTTGATACAAGTATCAGAGGTACGGGAAATCACCATAACAAAGACCTAAAGCACTTAATATTTCTAGGATATTCAATGTATATAAAATCTTATGACTTTTACAATTACAACCTATAGTAGAAAATCTGCATATACAATTGTGTTGATAATTTCTAATCTTATAACTCCTTCTTTTGGATAATCCTTGTTAAAGATTCAGTTTAAACCTTCAACCATATTTATAGCCTTTTCAGAAACTAGCAATTGAAGAGGTAACTTGATCAAGAGTCTTTCCTTTTTCTCCATAGTACAAGAGACGTTGAAGATAGATACACCAGAAGATCTTGATCCAATGTGTAAAATTTTTAACCCTTTGAGTCTTCAAGAGATATTGTACTATTAAATCCATTGATATTAGATATCTATAAAGTATCTCAGCCTTTCTTGAGCCTATCAATCTATAGACTCTAGCTGACAAACTGATTTGACAATACAATTCGCTATCTGTAGTACATACAACTTTAGCTTTATCAGCAACTCTAAATGGTACCAGAAGCCAATTTTCATTCACTAATTGTAGATACAATTATATTTCTTCTTTTGATGCTGAGACCTTCAGCTTCAGAGTCTACGTCGGATATCACTTAGCAAGTGTTCTTAAGATTCTACCACCAGAAGCTAGCAATTCAGCAACTGCCAAAGTGTGCTAATGTAAAATAGATCCTGACTATAATATTTACAAGTATTAGAACCTTCACACATGTAACACACATTAAATAAACCATTGTTCTTTCAATACTTTGTTGTCATCAAAACCCAAGGAAAGTATCTCATGAACAAATCTTGTTATAACAAGATGGTCTTTTGAAAACTTTATTTTTGGTAGACCGATTACTAAATCTTTTGAAGCCACTTTGTTTAGTAAGTCAAAGTTGACATGACTTAGGCGTCTATTCCATAATCAAGAGTCTTCACTCATGGTTACAAGACACTTAGTTCTAGTCGTGGATACGTCATCTAGATTAAGCATATAGATATTCTTATCCCTCAAGCCCTTAAACATACAATCCTTCTTTTCACTCTGTTCAAATATGCAAAAAGTTTTTTGAAAAACTTACTTTAAATCCATTATCATATAATTGACTAAGTCTAAGAAGATTATGTTTAAGACCTTCAACTAACATAACATCATAGATAGTAGTAGATGAAGGATTACCTACACTACCTTTTCCAACTACTTCTCCCTCATTTTGGTCTCCATAAGTTACAAAACCCTTATTCTTTGACACAAAGGCAATGAATAGAGAGATGTCACCCGTCACATGCCTTGAGCATCCACTATCGAGAAACCACATTTTCTCTGTAGAGCCAAGAACTTCCACCTATAGAATCAAACAAGGGTAATAGGTACCCGGTTTTCATTGGGTCCTTGAAAGTGAGTGAAATCAAGGTTGTGTTTGGGTAAACATTGAAAAACATCTTTAGGAACACAAAGTCTCCTAAACTTGCACTTTTCAATAGCGTGACCCCTTTTGCAATAATAGTGACAAGATAGATTATGATGAGATTTACTATTTCTATTTGAATCCTTTTGAGCATATTTATAATTTTTATATGAAGGGTTCAAAGACCATTTAAACTTTGATGGATCAATATAAAATGTAACCTTCAGTTGTAATTACTTGTCCAATTTATCTTGAAGAGTATTTACCTCTTTTTGCCAAATATGACAAGTGTTACAACCGAACCATGAAGGTTTACCATCCTCACTCTTATCTTTTTGAATATCTACCATAGATTACTTAAAAGCCTCCATATTATTTTTTATTTCTAAAACTTTAGCTTCTAAATATGCAAAAATTCTTTTGTTCGAAGCTAACTTTTTAAAGTCTTCTATGGATTCTCTTTGTAGATTTTCAAAAGCTTTTCGCATTTGAGAATAAGACAATCCATAAAAGATTCAAGCTTAGAATGACTTATATTATTCTTCTTATTTTTGTTGGTCGTGAAACAAATTTTTTCCATTTCAATGCTTGAACTTGAGCTTTTATCACTTGAAGAATTACTTTCACTTTCCCAAGTAACATAGACTCTTCTAGACTTGCTAAATTTCTTGTGATGGCTTTTCTCTTTGTCTTACTTGATAAATGGAAACTCTGGTCTATAATGGCCTTTTTTCCACATTCATAACATGAACCTCTATATTTACCTTTCTTGTTCTCATCTTCCTTTGATGAGTTCGAAAGCCTTCTAAATCTCATTAGGTTCTTATCGGAGTATTTGACTTTATTTTTCCTTATGTACCTATTGTACCTTTTGATGAACAATCCCATTGCTTCATCTTCAGAATTCTCGTCATCACTTGATTCACAATCACTTTGCTCATTGGTTGAGGACTTTGAACTTGAGGTCTTAGAGCAATAGAATTCTTCTCTTCCTCATTATTCTTACATTTCTCCTACTTCATCTTCTTTTCAAGCTTTTTCTTGTGTTTTTCCAAGCAAGTGATTTCTTGCTTATGTTCTTCTAGTTTTCCAAATAAAGTTGTGAGATTAAGTGTTTTAAGATCATTCGCTTCTTTGATCATGGTGACCTTGGGTTGCCATTCCTTATTAAGACACCTCTAAAATTTATTAGTAGATATATCATTAGAGATAGGATTACCTAGAGCCTTCAATCGATTTATGAGATGTATGAACGTCTTTTGCATGTCAACAATGGTTTTACCATGCTTTATGCGAAATAATTAAAACTCTTAATTTAACATATTGATACTATCTTGTTTGACCTCATTAGTTCCCTCATGGGAAACTTCTAATGCGTCCCACATAACTTTGGCGGTCTTACAATGAGAGACCCGGTAATATTCATCTACGCCAAGTGCAGATATGAGAATATTTTGTGCCTTTCAATCATGTGACCAGAATTTCTTATTATTATCATCCCATTGTGCTTTCGGTTTTGGTACGACGACACCTTAAGCATTGGTCACTGTAATTTAATTAGGACGATTGATGATGGCGTCCCATACACCCTTATCAACTGAGATAATATGGATACCCATACAAGCTTTCCATTAGCCATAATTTTCACTGGTAAAAATAGGCACTCTATTAGACGCCCCTTTAGGATCGGTAGCCATTTTCTGATAAGCGAATATTGAAGCATGGAATTAACCGGAGTTTGCAATACCACTTGTTAGACGAAGGAAACTTATCTAGAGGGGGTGAATAGATCCCTAATAAATAATTTCTTTACTAAATTTTTTTTTTCAAAAATGGTGGCTAACGGAAGTGAATTGGATCGATTCGTGTAAACAGAACCGCTATCAAAAAGCTCGGATATGCGTATATGAAAAACAATTGAAGATAATGGTAAGCTATTCAACCAAAAAATTTTAATCACAATGTCTTAAAGTCCACTCAATAAGCAATGCTATATCCAATGATAATTCACACAAAAATACAATATAGAAAATTATCAAACACCTTCTGTGCAATCAATTTGTTTGGAAATTAATATAGTTTTTTTATCTTAAACTCCACCCACAATCTAAAGGATTGTGATCAACTAAAAAAAAACACTTTTCAAACGTATTTCAAAAGAATTTTACAAATGAATTAATCGCATAAATGATGAACTCAAGAATTTACAAATGAAATATAAAAGAGATAGAGAGAGAGAGAGTACACAAGGATTTATTTACACAGTTCCTCAATAGGGGAATGTAGCCATGAAATCCTACAAATTCTATATGTGATGTTGATAGTGAAATTAACCTTACTTTGAAAATTACAGTTTACAAGAGAAATGTAGCAATGATATCCTACAAATTCTATGTGTGATGTTGATCCTAACACTTTCTCTTCCCTTGATCTGAACTTGATCAAGTTGCCCAACAATTGCCAATTTGATTCACCGTCTCATGCTGCTCCTTTGCAAGAACCACAACTCTTCAAAGGCTTCACTCAATCTAATCCCAAATTGCAAATTGTTGTAACCCAATATTTACCAATTTGATTCACCGTCTCACGCTACTCTATTGCAAGAAATATAGCTCTTTAAAGCCTTCACTTGATCGAATCCAAATATGTGTAATCTTGTCCAAAACCTTCAAATAGCCACTTTGATCTTAAAGGAAAATCCAACTTTGATTTTATTATTTTAAACGCCCCTAAAGATCTCAACCCAACTTACAACACCACAAGCTAAATTGGACTTTATCAACTTGGTTCTTGATGACACCCAAACAATGAATGACTATGTGTACTTTGTTTGTGTGTATGCATAAAATCAAGGTTGTAGGTGAAGAAGACTTTTTGTATGTTGCAGGTTTCATTTTATGATATTGCCAAAATCATTAAAAAAAGAAATGATGCATGTATGAAGTATTTATATATATGCATGTTTTGAAGCAAAAGGAATGCAAAAGAACCTAGAAATCTGTGATTTTTTTGAAAAAAGCATCGTATGAGCCAACCTGTGTAAGTCATTGTGTTGACCTGTAAAGGTCATGTGCCGACCTATAAAGGTAATGTGCCGACCTATACAGGTTATGTGTCAACATGTATAGGCGGCATATCTAACAGAGCCTACAGGCTTTAAAAAATGCAATACATGTGTCGAAAGTGATTTTCTGTGAGTATTTGTTTTTGACGTATCCACTGGGATTAGTGCAATATTAATGTTGTTCAACAATCACTATGATTTTAAGCGTTAATTTGAAAGATTTGTTGATGGTTTAAAGCTACAAATTGTAAAATGGATGAATGATAAATAGAGTTTCAAAGAGAGAAGATCTTGTTAGGATTGAATTTCATCCACCGATAAAATATATGATTTACTAATTAGTTATGCACAATCTAAACATTTAGCAATATCATCACGTATCGCTCACAATAATATTCATGTCTAAAACTCCTGACGAGAGTTTAACTGTATTGTCTAATAGACGATCTCTCATCCTAATGAATAATACAGTAGCATTAAGACTCAATACTCACGTGAATGTTAAATCTAAATCTATGTTTAGAATTTAGCGCCTAACATATGATTGTCCTAGATCGAGATTCGAAGAGTATTTCTCAATAACACTTCAAATCATTATGTAAAGCTGGTAAACAAGGATAACATCGATATAGATTCATAAATAGATTGTACATAACACCATAATCAATAAAAATACATATTTTTATAGTGAACTTACATCTAATCCAACAAGAAAGGGATTTAGCTACCCATGGTAACTAGATACAAAGAGAAGTATGGAGATGAACAACCATCTGTTGTGGTTTTCTAATGATAGAAGTGAGCCTAACTCCAGATCTTCAAAAAGCACCCTCTATTGTTGTTTTATAAGCTTCTACCCTTCCAAAAATGTTTTCTAGGGTCTAGAGTGTGAAAAAAGTTAGAGAGAGACCCAAAAAATATGATTTGGACCTATTTATATGAAGTTGAGATTTTCCTATCTCACCTGACAAGCAAGGCTTTGCCCGGAGAAAGTCATTTTATGGGCCACTCCTCAGTTAGAATTGATCAAACCGCCCTCATCTATTTTTCCAATCTCGCCTGGCGACCTCAATCTCGGTCGCCGAACTCAAATTCACAAACCCTCGTCGGGCGACCGTGCCACTTTCGCTACTAGAATTTTTTTGATTTGCTTCACCCCGATCTCACTTGAACTCGTTGGGCGAGCTCTCTTTTTGTTTGCCAAAGCTCGTTGGGCGAGCTTGCTGAATTTTCCTCTTTTTAGCTTTGTTCTTTCTTCATTGTTTTGTGCTTTTTCTTTGGTTTCTTGCAACATTTTTTGCATACTAACACACACACACATCAAGGATACCAAATACAATTGTAGTTTATATGACATTCCAAGAAAAAATGTGGAAATAAATAATGAAAAATGAAAAATAGAGTCGAAAAATGCCAAGTTTTAATGTGAAAAATTAATCATGATTGGCAACTATTACTTCTCTCGTGGAGGTAAATGTATGTGTCCCCGGGAGGACGTCTAGTTCTTCTTAAATATGTTCTTAATGCAATCCCTATCCTTTTTTTTTGTCTTTTATAAAGATTTCTGTTAAGGTTTGGAAGAACATTGTTGAAAATTCAGAGGAGGTTTTTGTGGGTGGTGTCAAAGAAGGGTTTAATATCGCCTAGGTTAGGTAGACTGATGTTTGTAAGCCCAAGAAGTTTTAGGGGCTTGGTGTTTGAGACTTTAAATTAGTCAATCTAGCTCTGTTGGTGATAATTTGTTCATGCTCTATTAGTGAATAACACGATAGAATCGTTAACCTTGTTCGGTGAAACTACACCTACGTCTGGGGACACTCTTACCCAAGAAAGGAATCCACTATCTTAAATTAGTATTATAGGAACATTAACCCCAAGATGTTTAATGTCTCTTCCTAATCCCATTTACTTTTTTTTTATTTAGGTATTCCCCTAAATATCAAAACCCCTCTCACTTTCTTTTAATCACTAATCCCAAGTGACAAACTCAATAAATAATTCCACTCAATCACTAATCCCAAGTGATCAACATAATAAACATAATATTGATGTTGAAATTACAACTCAACTAAACAAACCAAACTCTATGCTTTAAGATATGAATGAAAGTACTAGAGTGGTGCACAAAAATAACACAAACAAATACTCAAAGGGTAAACCCTAATGCACGAATCTTCAAGTCTTACCCCCATTCAAACTCTAGGTTTATGTTTCCTTATATAGCAATCAAATTTCGGGATTTTTCCAATGGATATTTGATTTGATTTTACCTAGAATTATAGCTAATACAATTGGATTTAATTTGCTCCACAAAACTCTCCAACAAAAGATGTGATTTGTTTATAATTCAAGTTCAAATTTAAATCTCCATTTGAATTGATTTGATCTTTAACAGATGTCAAACAAATCTCACAAATGCATTGCTAAATATAGCAACAAATTTGATTGAATTTAAACTATAACTTTTCTCAAAAAATGCAATAACATTGACCTGTTGAATAAGGATAAGATGTTGCACACATGCTACAATATCGTGCCCCACATGTGTCCCTTCTGCACCAAAAACAACTCGAACACTCCCTTATGATTAGTTTGGAGCTTCATAATACATGACATTCTTGGTATCAATTTGATGGCTCCAAGATAGTCAGCAATTTCAGCGTCACATTCACTTCCATCTTCTCTAGCAGTTAGTATAGGGTTACTTGATTTTCAGTAACAACTTGCTTCATAGCAATATCACTAAGATCAAGTTCTTCATTATTATGGGGAGTCATATCACCTATAAAATGTGTGCCCTTGGATAACAGTCCATACACCTTTGCAGATTGAAGCACAAACCAGACGTAAGCTTTCATCCTTACTAATCTTATCATCATATAGTGTTTCCACATGATCATGGGTATTAACAACACCAGAATCAACCTTAGAAAAAACCAACCTCAACATCTTCATGGATATGATCATCATTCTCCTTAAGTCTTTGAGACTGTGTCAACATGTCAGACAAGATGTATGGCCCATCTTTATCAATATCTTGATTTCCCATATTGGATTACTAGGATTCTTCACTGTCAGACATGAGATGATGATTTCTAAATGGCCTACACATGAGTGGGACATCCACCACAATTCCACCAATAGTTAGATCAGACTTATCAATATATGGAATGTTATGAAGAGCAATATCTAGAATATATGTCTTGACATATAGCTTATAGTTGGACTTCAAGACACTAAGAGTAACATGGATTCTAGTTTTACCAAACACATTATAATTCTTTTGGTTAAACAAAAATCCAGACATATGAAAGGAATTCCATAATTTTTCTTCTTCTCCAACTTCTTCTTCTAAACCACTAATGGCTGTTTAATGTTGGAGGACCTCCAGCCTAACTATCAACCTTCCCTTCAATGACAAACTCTTTCTTGAATATCATAAAGTCCATATGTGGTAAATCAGAAGTATGAGTTAGAGGCTGAACCATATTGAGTAACATCTTGGTTTTCTTCTTAGAAGGGAAAGCTTTATAACTACTTCTTTCTTCAACACTGAGACCAATACACATATGACATTAACTTTAAAACTTTATGATGACTTAACCATGGTCTTTAACAATATGTTGTGCAGAGACAGCCACCATCTTCATCTTTACAATTTTCCTTCTCCTATGGCTATCACAAGGAGCAACAAAATGTATTTCTTCAATCTTCTTCCTAATGCAGCTAAGAAACCAATATTCATAAGTGAACTCCTTGTGGGAGAAACAAGTGATAAGAATATTATGTTTTCCAAGCCATACTTGTTGATGTTTCATTTGAAGCTTCTCATTCCACTAAGGATGCAACTGTAGATGGTGAGGTTGTCTACCATATAACTTACATAAGTACATGGGAATGGAGGGGACACACTTAAGAAACTGGTAATCATGTTTGACTCGATTTTGAGACATATTACCCGACACTCTACATTCTGGTTTTTGAAAAGGAAAAATACTCATTTTCTTTGAATTTGGTTGTTCAATATAATTCATAGCCTCTTTCATGTCTTTGAAGGTTGCAAAATTGTTTTCTAGATTATATTCACTTTCTTCATCAATAAAGAATTGGAGATTCTTCTTTGTTCAATTGGGACACTTGAGCATTCAGCTTAAATATGACCAAATTTCTTTGGACTTTAGAATTGGATCCCTTTCCACCTATAGGAATAACTGAGCTTTTGCCTTTTACAATCCTTTGCTTTATGCTAAATGTTCTTAAAATTGGTAGAGACATTATTCCTAGTTCTCTTCTTAAGTTATACCATAACTTAACTAAATCTCTTATTAATCATAAGATTTTCTTCAAAATTACATTCTACGTGAACATCACAATCTTCATAATTGTCAACAATGTTTGGTGGATTCTTAACATCGTGATAACTCTTTTGTTGATAAACAACTCCTCATTCATTTAAATTCTTCATCTTGAACATAAGATATCTTCCCTGGAGCTCACCCAAATAGAACATAGTACCTACTCTAATGGAAATTAAAAGTTTTGTTCTAGAGGGGGCAAATGTTTGACCAGATGCCTGGGACAATAGGAGTGGCTAGTTTATGACATATTAAAGAGTTCTGGAGACAGATTTCGTACACGATGTTTGAGACATTGTAAAGCAGAAACAAAAACCAGTATGCGAGCAAGGTACGATAATTAAGCTTTACAAGATAATGAAGTTGAAAAGCAATAAAGAATACACGAGATTTTGGTAACCCTGTTTGGTGAAATCAATCCTACGTCTGAGGGCACTCTACCCAAGAAAGGAAATCCACCATTTTTAATTAGTACATTTAGTCTTATAAGAACCACCAAACCCTATGATGATCAAAGTCTCTTCCTAATCCTAGTATCTTTCTATTTTAGGACTCCCCTAAATATGAGAACTTAATCACTTTCTTATAAATCACTCAATCGTGATTGATGTTTACAACTCAATAAATAATGTTGAATGTTACAACTCAACTAAGACAAACCTTAAATGCAAGTTACTGAAAATAGAGGTGCACACAAAGATTCAACATTAAATAACCTTTTAGCATGAAATACAAGAAACACTTTGTTCACAAGCTCATAGACTTAATGTCTTGGAACAAGGTTTACAAACCAATAAACAAACCAAACTCTATGCCTTATGATATGAAAGGAGGCGCTAGAGTGGTGCACATACAAAGACTCAAAAGATAAACTTAAATACCAAACGCAATCCTGGGGTTTTCTTTACGGACTTCAAATTTAATTTTATCCAAAATAATAGCAAAATCTTGTTGGATTTAATTTTCCGTATAAAGTTCTCCAACAAAAAGATATGATTTATAATTTATTCAAATTCAAATTTAAATATCCATTTAAATTGATTTGATATTCAACATATGTCAAACAAATCACCCAAACGCATTGCACAAATACAACAACAAATCTAATTGTATCTAAGCTAGGTTTTCGCTCCAAAAACACAACAATATTGGCCTGTTGAACCAGGCATAGATGTTGTAGTGCACATGTTGGAACATCGTGTTCCACATGTTGCAGCAGTACATTGAAATACACTCCTCTCCATAACTCTTAGATCTTATGAGGTAGAGAGAATCTTGGATAGAAAACAACCTACAATACCATATGTCTGTTGCAAGAGATCTAATGTTGCAGTTAATAATAATATCTGTCTTGATGATGGAGAGACCAGATGTTGTACCACACATGTTGGAACACCGTGTTTCACATGTTACACCAGGGCAACCCAATACCATATAAGTATTCATTCAAACAAATCTAATTTTTTCCAGTTGATTTTGGATTATCTGTTGAAATTTTTTTGGTTCATACCATGAATCCTCCAAGGTTTTGATGATAAAAATGTATTTGAAAAACAATTAGGATTTCTAACTAGGTAGTTTGTGTGTGCAGAATTATATTTACTTGATGGAACTAGTTTCTGACACTAAAATGGGATTATGGTTTGGTTCTGATCATGTTTCTCTCGAGGAAGTCTGATCAGAATAGCAGTTGCTAGTACACTTCCTCTCAGAAGCGTGCTATGCTGCCTCTGATGTTGAATAATGTCATGTCAGTTCAACTAACACAGGACTCAGGATTTATTGACATTATCTTCTATAAGTTGTGTTGTACTTGAATCATAGTTGTAACCTCTAGAAAAAGGCCTTGTTTCAACGAGTATTTTTGTGACTTGAAAGTTCCAACACTTGCTTTATTGGAAAATAAAATTTACTAGAAGATTCAGTTCTATTTGTAGTCGTTAAAGATCTCAAACGTCTTTATTTTTCTTGGCAATAAAAAAGAGCTAAAGATTTGAAGATCAACTAAGAAATAAAGCTGCAAATACAATGGAGAAATACATGCAATACTTTCATAAAGCTGAGTCTATTAAGAGTTCTTACTCTTGTGTTGATTAAGAATCTTTGTAAAAGCGTGTTGTAATATTTGAACATCTATGATATTTTATCAAGTGTTATTGTATGCTATTCCTTCTCTAAAATACATGTTTAGATATAAGTCTCTTGTTGTAGGCTTGAGCAAGGTAAAGTCTTAGACACAAGCTCTAAGCAAAGGAAAGTATTAATCAGAAGTTGGTTAAGTAAGGGAAAGTCTTAGACACGAGCTCTAAGCAAGGTGAAGTCTTTGGCAGGTGGTCTAAGCAAAAAGAAAATTCATATACAATTATGTATAAGCAAGTGTAATTTGGTTTGACTATAGTGAAAAATCTCTTTCTTGGCAAGGGGAATGGAGTACTCTCAGTTGAGCGAGGAACCAGGATAACTATTGTATGTTCTTTGCTATTTTTACTTTACTTCTGTTTCTGTTTCTGCTGCACCTTATCAAATTCTGAACTCAGTTTTAGAATCTGAACTTTGGTTCAGAAGTAAATCTATTTTTTTCAAAACAAAATTCAACCCCCCCCTTCTTGTGTATTTTTCTCGCCTTCAGTTGGTATCAGAGTTTGGTTTATGCGTAACACTTAACAGTGGTACAATCAGAGATCCAACGAAGAAAAATATGGATCCTGAGGTTACTAATCCTAGTACCTCAAGGGGGATTCCTTATGATTACAATAGCTCTGAGAGAAATCATTACACTGCTAAACCTCATTTATTCAGTGGTGAGTCTACTAAATTTGAATGGTGGAAAAACAAGATGTATACGTATATCATTGGACTTGATGATGAGCTATAGGATATTCTTGAAGATGGAATTGACATTCCTGTAGACAGTTGTTGGTATGGTTGCTGACAGATAATCTCTGACCTCCTGCTTAAAGAAAAATCTACAAAAAACATCATAGAGTCAGAGGTATTCTGGTTGATGTACTTCCACATACTGAGCATTTGAGAATCATTGATAAGTCTTGTTCAAAGACTATCTTTGAATCGTTGTGTTCTACTTATCAAGGAAATTAACAAGTCAAATAAGCCAAAGATGGCTTGTTGATATAGAATTATGAGTTATTCAAAATGAAGGAAGATGAGGAATATCGAAACCATGTCCTTCATGTTTTGGGTGTTTGTCTCAGACCTTCAAGTGCTGAACAAAAGCTACTCGATAGCTGATCATGTGAAGAAAATTCTAAGAAGTCTCCTTCAGAAGTTTAGATGTAAAGTAACAGTTATTCAGGAAGCTAAAGATTGCTGTCTCTTGAAAGTCTAATCAGCAATCTTCAAATCATGAGATGGAAATCAATGGATATGAAACTTCAAAGAAGTTTAAATCTCTCGCATTGAGATCTGCCTCTAAAAAATCTGGTGACAAGTCTAAAAGATATTCGAAAATCAGTAAAGCGAATGAATTGTCTAAAGAAGAATCTGATGGAAGATCTGATGATGAAAACATGGCATGCTTCATTAGAAGAATTCCACAAATGTTCATAAGAAGCAGAAGATTTCCTAAAAGAAACAAAAGGATCAACTTCAAAGATTGTCCTAAACCTCTAAAGGACAGTCAGAGAAAAGGAAGTTATCAGAAGGATAATTTTAGAAATAGGTTCAAAAGGAATTTCATGGCAACATGGGGAAGAACTAGATGAAGAAGAGTCATAAAATGGAGATAATTCTAATCTAGCACTAATGGCTCACTCAATTGATGACCGGAATTCTATCTGAGCTTGACAACGAAGATGAGGTATTCTCTTACTCTAACTTTATTTCATATACTAACAATCTTCTATATCATTGTAAGAATCAAACTAGTCAAATTAAGATCTTTAAAGAGATAACTCCATATTAATAGAATAATTAAAAGAAATATCTCAAAATGAGTGTTTATCTCTAGGTAAACATGATCAAGCTTTTCACAAATTTATTACATCTAGCATTGATCGTACCAAAATTGCATCTATGATTTATGGACTTGGAAAATATAATAAATAAGGATTAGTGTATGATGCAGGTTTGCTCTAGTGCTAATAACTCTTTAAAAGTGCTTCAAAATTTCTGCTCATCTAGCATTGCTTAAACTGTGTTAAGTAAACATTTTGTTTTCTCCTGCTAAAGAAATGAATTCAACTGAACCTATTGATCAAAAGATAAAAAGGCATTGCTATAATAAAACTTGATAAATAAGATGTTTTGATGACATCAATGTTCAATAGTTCTGAATCACAGGATAAATTCAATTCTAATGTTAAGGTTAAGAATAACTCATGTCAAAACATTTTGAATCAAAATGATTGGAGTAAAAGCTAAACCTTCTCGCAAAGTAAGAGGACAAAATAGGAGAAAATATGTTAATAACTAACCTGAAAGAACCCATACATGTATGGGTGCCTAAATCTCAAATAATCTTTGCTACAAATATGCCCAAAGGAATGGATGGAATGCCAATCTTGTACCAGGACAGTGGCTGCTCACGACATATGACATTAGAAAGGTGTATGTTCCAAACCCTGAATTTGAAAGAGGAAGGAAATGTGGGTTTTGGAGGTGGCCAGAAGGGAAGGATCATTAGAACAGGTACCATAGGTAATTCTCAACCTATTATTAATAAGGTATGGTTTGTAGATGGCCTGAAAAATAATCTACTCAGTATAACCCAACTGTGTGATGAGGGTTGTAATGTATTGTTTGACAAGTGTGGTAACGCGAAAAATAACCGGCGGAAAAATTGATTTTCACAAAACGTTATTTATCCCGATGAGGGAAAGGAAACGATCGAAGAAATCTCAAACAGGGAGAATACGTGGTCTCGCAACCAAATCCTAGGTTAAGGGTTCAATTACGCGAGAGGAAGGTATTAGCACCCTCCCGCATCCGTTGTACTCAACGGGATTCACTCTTGTTGTTCTAACCAAAAGGTGTTTTTCATCTAACGCCTACTTGCTAAGGGAATGCGATAACAAAAAGGAAAAAAAACAAAAGGTGACTTGATAAGAATTCATCGTCCTATGCATATGTATTCCCTTATGCAATGGGAAAGTCAGAGTCAACGTAATTCAGAGGACTACGGGTGAATAGGGGGAAGGGTGCTCGTCAAGACTTCGTCGTCTTATACCTACGTATCTTCATTTAGAAGATAATGAAGAAGTCGGAGCGTTCGTAGTTCATGGGACTACGAGTGAATGAGGAAAGGTTGCTCGCCAAGACTTCGCCGTCTTGTGCCTACGTATCCTCATTCGAATGACAATGAAGAAGTCAGAGTGCTCGTATTTTAGCCTACCCCGGGTTGCTTAGTGTCTTTTATGAGCGATGCTAAGTTCGAATTCTAGCAGTTAGGGATGAGGCTTGTTTGCGATAGAACGGAAGTAGTATGCCCTTTCTGAAAAGGTTTGAAAGGACATCTTGAAGGATAAATTTTGAATTTGTTCAAAAGTTTTAAAGAAGTGAATTGACTTTGTTCCAAATGCGCATTGCACTAAAGTCTATGACATAGGATCAAATACTTCACGCTTACGATCCAAACGTATCGTGCATAAAGTACCCTAAGATGAGATTATAAATGCATCCGCTCATCTTTTACTATGTGCTCAAGGCTTGCGACGCACTATGCACATCATATTTATTAAGTGTTTTGATATGATTTGAGAAAGGGAAAGATAGAGACTCAAAGGGAAAAAGAAAAATCTAAGGGGATCTCACACTTATATGTTGTTAAGCCAAATGGTTATATAGTTGAGGTTAGGAGGAAGCTAACTAAATGTTTTCATGTAAAGGATTGAGAGCCTAATGTCTATCCTACTCCAAAATTAATCAGAAATTAAGTTGGACTAGAAGCCCTAAGGGAGCATATGAACAAAATACAAGTAAACAATACACAACTCAATGACAAACAACATCAAGTACCAAACAAGACTCAAGTGAAGATT
>OZ012739.1:74581063-74630174 GCA_963859935.3 Lathyrus sativus | reverse complement strand
TACAAAAATGAAAAACGGCGAGGAAAGAATGTCTCTTGCTGTGTACCTCTACTGTGCAGGTGGTTTACTAGTCATATGCCGAAGTCAGGGCCTTTCGTCACTTCTATTGATTCTTTAGGATGGCCTGAGCGCTTGATGGGGTTGACTTTTGAGAATGTGGTGTGGGTTAAGGAGGAGGTGTTAGGAGTTGAGGTCATATACAGATGCGAAGGATTTCCTAATGTTCCTTTGATAGGAAGGAGAGGATGTGTCAATTACAACCCTTCCTTATTAATCAGGCAGTTTGGATATGCACCTCAGGGAGCGTCGAAGCCCGAGGAGATACAGGAATCTCTGTATCTTATTGGGGCAATAGAGGAAGAGATGTTGATCAAGCTTAAGAAAGCATGGAAGAACCTGCATAAGAGAGGAAAGTCTTCATTTAGCAAAGGGGGTACTCGAGTTCTTGGTCCGTATGTGGAATGGATTCGTGAACGAGCTACGAAATTCCTTATGCCTTATCCTGCAGTTCAGCCATTGTATCCTTCTCCGGTGGAGGAGCCCACCACTATAGACATACAGGTATACAAGCAGCTGATGGAGGAGAAAGAAGAGTTAGCAAAGGCTAAAGAAGCTTTAGAAAAAGAGAACGCCCAGCTTCGTCATGAAAAGATTGAAACAGGATATTCTTCTAAGCAACAGGCTGAAACTTTGAAACGTCTGAAGACTACGTTATTGGAGTTGACTGAAACCAAGAAGCGTCTGGAGTTAGATGTAGACTCAGTTAGCAGTGTATTGGCTACTAAGAAACAAGAGCTGAAAAGAGCCTACACGAAGTTAGCTAAATTCAGAGAGCATTGGGACCTTACTATGGCCAAACGTAAAGGACGGGAGGAAGAGCTAAAGATACAGGTTGCTCAGTTGGGAGAACATGTTAAAGGGAAGACTGAAGAGCTTGAAGAAGAAGCATGTCGTCGATACGAGGCCGAACGCAAACTGATTGATGCCATGAAGAATCTGGAAGATTGTCAGCGCAGAGCAGACTCCAAGAGGCCCAAACCTGAGGATGGTGCCCAGGATAAGGCTTGGGAAGATTTTGTCAGAGATATCCAAGGAACAGTCAGGAAAAGGGATCAGTTGATAGAAGGCTTGATTTATCGACCCAATCACCTAGAGACGAAGAAGTTGTTCGAGAATTTCTGCGATCGTACCCGCACGTGACTTCTTTCTTGTATTCTATGTGTTGAGATCACCGCCAGACATGTTGGTTGGGATCCTCCTTTATCATATCAGTTGTATGGAACATAGTTGTGCAACGCCTTGACGAGACTATTATTCCAATATATGAGGATTTTTCTAAATATTGTCTTTATGGTTTCTCTTGTCTTGCTACCTTGACACTGGGATTGGAGGGGAAATATCCCCAACGCACACATGCACGTTAGCATTTTTGCATTGTTGTTTGCATAAATCACATTGCATTACAGGTTTGTGATCCATGTTCCTTATTATTCTTCATCCATATATCCAGGTATTTTCAGGATTGCGGAAAAACGGGTCCACCGTTACTCTACCAGAACTAATCACAAGAAAGTCATGGACAACATGCAGAGTGAAATGCAAGAAATGCGTGACAGGATGGCCATGCTCATGCAAACCATGGAGACCATCGCCAAAGGACAAGAGCAGCTGCAGACTCTGGTTCAACCGTTGGTCGCACGGGCTGAAAACAACGGGACACCGCATGGTGAAAATATTGCTGCTTCTCCCCGAATTGAGAATCGTCAAAGTGCTAATGCTATTCCCGTAACCGGTTTGAATGCTGGAGAAACTGGTCCTGCAGGCGGAGGTGGGAACGCCGGTAATGTGAATGCCAATGCAGATACTGCTGGAGTATTTGTGGGTAATATCAACCAGGGTTTCAATGGGGGCGCTGAGAACGTCGGAATGAATGGTAATAATGGTAACCAGGGCTTCAATGGTGTGAACATGGGGTATGGCAACATTGCTGGCACCAAGGCTGGGTTTGGTGACTATGGTTATGGTAATCTTGGATATGGAACTGGTGCGTACAACGCTCAAGAGATGGGAAATCTGAGGTACGACCCCAGGAACTTCCAAACGGGTCCGGGCCGTGATGCAGATTATGTTGGATATGATGCAGTACCTCGCTGGGAGGATCGTCAGGAGGATGTGTTCTCTGGTCAGAATGACGGTTATGAAAGAGCTAGGGATGACGACCATCGGATGAGATTGCTAGAAGAGAAAGTGAACGGATTAGCCAGCCAGAATGCTCTTGGGCTGGATATGTCAAATATGGGGCTGGTCCCAGGGCTGAGGGTCCCGCTGAAATTCAAAGTGTTGTCATTTGATAAGTACAAAGGGGATACATGCCCTAGGGTGCATGTGCGCGCGTTTTACAGGCGTATGTCCGCGTATTCTGAGGATGAAAAGATGCTGATGCACTTCTTCCAGGATAGCCTGTCAGGGCCATCACTGGAGTGGTACATGAGCTTGGAACCCACTCAGATCAGGAGTTGGAAAGAGCTGGCAGAGGCTTTTGTTCGACATTATCAATATAATAGTGATCTCGCCCCTAACCGAGTCCAGCTGCAAAGCATGTCTCAAAAGTCTAGCGAGAGCTTTAAGGAATACGCCCAGAGATGGCGAGATCTGGCTGCTAGGGTACACCCTCCGATGGTGGAGCGCGAAATGATGGATATGTTCATAGGAACTTTTTCTGGAATGTACTATGACCGGTTGCTTAATTTTTCGATGAGTACATTCTCTGAGTTGATCTTGATGGGGGAGCGCATTGAAAACGGAGTGAAGATGGGTAAAATTCAAGCGGGTGAGTCCGGTTCCGCAGGAGGTAATAAGAAGACGTTTGGTGGCAAAAGGCAGGGTGATACCAACGCTGTATACAATGCTCGACGGAGAAATAGAGGTCAGAACTGGCATCAGCAGTCGCAGGTTGCAAGTGTAACTATTCCAGGGCCTCCTCAGCAGCAGAGACAACAACCACAACAGCAGGCTCAGCAACAGCCAAATAATAATCAGCGCAGATTTCAGAACCCGCGACCGAGGAGAGTATTCGAGGTACCGCCAGTATCATATGCAGAACTTCTTCAAGCTTTGTTGAAATTGCAGCTAGTCGAGAAGAGGACCTTAGCATCACCAACCGGCCAGCCACCAGTCGGGTATGATATTAATGAGCATTGTGACTTCCATTCGGGTGCACCAGGGCACAATATTGAAAATTGCCTAGCTTTCAAGCATAAAGTACAGGATTTGCTTGATAGTACGGCTATTAACTTCGGGAAGGACGGTCCCAATATCACGCAACAGCCAATGCCCAAGCATGGTGAGTCTGGGGCCAATGCAATCCTGACAGATGATGAGTTGGACTTGGTTTCGGAAGTGAGCAAGCTGAAAACCCCTTTGAGTTACGTAAAGCAGCGCTTATTGAAGGGAGGTGTCTATCCCGGATGCATTGAAGAGTGTGCCGACTGTTTGGTTCAACTTGGGGGCTGTGAGAAGTTGAAAAGGGAAGTTCAAGGTTTGATTGATGAAGGAATCCTGCAGTTTGACAGGTCTGTGGGGCGAGAGAAGTCTGTTGAGACAGAATCTGAAAAAGAGCGCAGTGAGGTTGCTACGGTCACCATTCCGTTCAAATCAGTGACGATTTCGACATCATCGAAAAGGCCGACCATTACTATTACCAAGGCTAAACCAATCCCTTATGAGAGCACAAAGGCAGTCCCGTGGAGCTACGGTGCCGAAGTGTATTGCAATGGGGAAACAATTGACTTGAATGATCCGCCAGCGGGATCCGTAGATAACATAGTGGGAGCGGGTGGTATAACCCGGAGCGGGAGAATTTTCACTTCACCTGAGGTCGAGGCAGAGAGGCTCGCCAGGGGTAAGAACAAAGTTGTTGAGGGGGAACCTTCGGGGAGTAAGGAGAAAGAACCGATAACCAAAGATGTGGAAGAATTCATGAGATTGATTTGCAAAAGTGACTACAAGATTGTAGATCACCTACAGCAGACCCCGTCAAAGATCTCCATATTATCACTATTGTTGTGTTCTGAGGCGCATAGAAATGCCCTGTTGAAGGTACTTGAGACATCCTTCGTGCCGCAAGAAATTTCAGTCAATCAGCTGGAGGGAGTTATGGCACATGTTAATGCTGGGCATGGTTTGGGATTCACGGATTTTGACCTAACGCCTAGGGGGCGTGATCACAATAATGCCTTGCACATCTCTATCGAATGCCGGGGCACTATTTTATCCCATGTGCTGGTGGACACGGGATCCTCGTTGAATGTGTTACCAAAGAAAGCCCTGTTGAAATTGGATACCCGTGGGTTGTTATGCACGCCTAGTGATTTGGTGGTGAGGGCCTTTGACGGAACAAGGAGGTCGGTATTCGGATCCGTAACGTTACCCATCCAGGTAGGTCCGGAGGTGTTTGATACAGTGTTTTACATCATGGACATCCAGCCTGCATATAGCTGTTTGATCGGGAGACCTTGGATTCATGCCGCTGGGGCAGTAACTTCTACACTCCATCAGAAGCTGAAGTATATGGTTGAGGGGAGTATTGTGACGGTGTATGGCGAAGAGGATATCTTAGTCAGTCATTTGTCTTCCTTCAAATACGTGGAGGTAGATGGAGAGATTCATGAAACGCTGTGTCAGGCGTTCGAAGGGGTGAAGGTTAAAGAAGAAGCTCCGGTGAAGAGTGAAGGGCAAGAGGTGTCCGTCTCCTCATATAAAGAAGCCAAGGCGTTGATGCAAGCGGGAGAGACTCAGAAGTGGGGGCAGGTTCTGGACATACCAGTGAAGCAAGATAAGTATGGCTTGGGGTACCGCCCATCCTCCTCACAGAGTGCGCCTAAGTACAAGGGACCTGTGGTGTTCACGCCCGGAGGGGTGAGCTTCGAAAGGATTAATGTCGTGTCTGACACGGAGGAAGTGGATAGAGACTGCGACATGGACGCATGGGTTCGACCCAGCACACCGGGGCAAAGCCTATGCAACTGGTCCATCCAGGACGTTGTCCAAGTCACCAAACAGTAATGCGTTGTTTTTTCAATCATTGTATGATCACATGCCTTGCCCGGGGCATCGTTGACCTCGTCTTAGGGCCTAACTGTTTACCTGTATGTTTGTATGATCAATAAATGACGACATTTTTACATTCAAATGTTGTGATCCTTTTCTTTCTGTTTTTTATTTTTCAATAAAATGGCAGCGTGGTTATGTATTTTGCTTGTATATCATTTTGAAGCACTTAACCGTTTCCCTCGCAGGATTCATGAATTTTCAGATGACATCGACCAAAGACTTCCTATGACTCGTTTAGACTTCGAGCATCCGATCTTCCAAGCTGAGGAGGAGATTGTTGAGGATAGTGACTTATCAGAAGAGCTGAGTCGGTTGTTGAAGCAAGAGGAGAGAGTCATTCTGCCTCACCAGGAAAAGATTGATATTGTCAATTTAGGGTCTGAAGAATGCGTCAGGAATATCCGTATAGGGGCCACGTTGCAGGTTGACATCAAGCAAGAGCTTATTGAGATGCTGCGCGAATACAGTGATATATTTGCTTGGTCCTACGAGGACATGCCGGGTTTGGATACCGATATGGTTGTTCATCGTCTGCCGTTGAGGGAAGATTGCCCGCCTGTGAAGCAGAAACTCAGAAGGACCCGTCCTGACATGGCTGTAAAGATAAAGGAAGAAGTGCAGAAGCAATGGGATGCTGGGTTCCTGGACATCACCACTTATCCCACTTGGGTCGCTAATATCGTGCCTGTGCCAAAGAAAGATGGCAAGGTTCGAATGTGTGTTGATTATAGGGATCTAAACAAAGTGATCCCGAAAGATGATTTCCCGCTGCCGCATATTGATGTGTTAGTTGACAATACAACTCAGTTTTCGGTATTCTCTTTCATGGATGGATTTTCAGGGTACAACCAGATCAAAATGGCTCCGGAGGATATGGAAAAAACGACCTTTATCACCCCGTGGGGAACCTTCTGTTATAAGGTGATGCCCTTTGGTTTGAAAAATGCTGGGGCAACGTACCAGCGGGCTATGACAACGCTCTTTCACGACATGATGCACAAAGAGATCGAGGTGTATGTCGATGACATGATTGCCAAGTCTCAAACAGAGGAAGAACATCTGGTTAATCTGCTGAAGTTGTTCAAGAGGCTGAGGAAGTTCAGGCTGAGGCTGAACCCTAACAAGTGTACCTTTGGAGTGAGATCCGGGAAGCTACTGGGGTTCATTGTGAGCAAGAAAGGAATCGAGGTCGATCCAGCAAAAATAAAAGCAATACAAGAGATGCCAGCACCGAGAACAGAAAAAGAAGTCCGTGGATTCTTAGGGAGGTTGAATTACATTGCCAGGTTCATCTCTCACCTAACGACCACGTGTGAACCTTTGTTCAAACTGTTAAAGAAAGATCAAGCGGTGGTCTGGAACGACAATTGCCAAAGGGCATTTGAAAAGATAAATGAATACTTGCAGGAACCTCCGGTGTTGATACCCCCAGTAGCAGGACGATCACTGATTATGTATCTGACGGTTCTTGAGAACAGCATGGGTTGTGTTCTCGGTCAACATGACGAGACAGGAAGGAAAGAGCATGCAATTTACTACTTGAGTAAAAAGTTCACGGATTGTGAATCTCGATACTCTATGCTCGAAAAGACGTGTTATGCATTAGCGTGGGCTGCCAAACGTCTAAGACAGTACATGCTGAACCATACAACCATGCTGATATCGAAGATGGATTCGATCAAGTATGTGTTTGAAAAGCAAGCGCTCTCTGGAAGGATTGCTAGATGGCAAATGGTATTGACAGAATACGATATCCAGTATGTTTCCCAGAAGGCCATTAAGGGAAGTGTTCTGTCCGAATATCTTGCCGAACAACCAATTGAGGATTATCAGCCTATGAAGTTTGAGTTTCCTGATGAGGACATAATGTACTTGAAGGCTAAAGATTGTGATGAGCCGTTGCCTGGTGAAGGTCCTGAGCAGAGTTCCCAGTGGCAGTTGATTTTTGATGGGGCTGTCAATTTGTACGGTAGTGGGATTGGGGCAATCATTACAACTCCCCACGGGTCGCACATCCCGTTCACGGCCAGATTAACTTTTCCAGTAACGAATAACGAAGCCGAATACGAAGCTTGTATTATGGGGTTAGAGGAGGCTATCGATCTGAAGATCAAGAATCTGGACGTATATGGGGATTCAGCATTGGTTGTGAATCAGATTAAGGGAGAGTGGGAGACACGCCAACCTAATCTGGTACCGTACATGAATTATGCGAGAAGGTTGTTACCTTTCTTTGATAAAGTGGAGTTTCATCATGTACCTCGGGCGGAGAATCAAATGGCAGACGCCCTTGCAACATTATCCTCGATGTATAAGGTCAACTACTGGAATGAGGCTCCCAGGATTGTCATATCTCGCCTTGATAGGCCGGCCTTTGTGTTTGCAATTGATGAAGCATCTGACGGTAAACCTTGGTATTTCGACATACAGAATTTCCTGAAGAACAAGGAATATCCGGCTGGGGCATCCAGTCGTGATCAGAAGACTCTAAGGAGATTAGCAGGCAACTTCTATCTGAATCCCGACGGCGTTCTATATAGAAGGAACCGCGATTTGGTACTCCTCCGGTGTGTAGACGAGAAGGAAGCCAATTTACTCATGGAAGAGGTCCATGAAGGAACTTTTGGTACACATGCTGGTGGGCATGCTATGACCCGAAAGTTGTTGCGGGCGGGGTATTATTGGTCAACAATGGAAATGGACTGTTTCAAGTTCGCCAAGCGGTGTCACAAGTGCCAGATCTATGCTGATAAGATCCATGTGCCACCCAGTCCACTAAATGTTATGGCTTCTCCGTGGCCTTTCTCCATGTGGGGAATTGATATGATTGGCAATATTGAGCCTACTGCTTCTAATGGGCATCGCTTCATCCTGGTCGCGATTGATTATTTTACCAAGTGGGTGGAAGCAGCATCTTACGCCAATGTGACGAAACAGGTGGTGGCCAGATTTATCAAGAGGGATATAATTTGCAGATACGGTATTCCTGAACGGATCATTACTGATAATGGTTCGAACCTGAACAATAGGATGATGAAGGATCTTTGTCGGGAGTTTAAAATCGAGCATCATAATTCATCTCCGTACAGACCCAAGATGAATGGCGCTGTTGAAGCGGCCAACAAGAACATAAAGAAGATTGTTTAGAAGATGGTGGTAACGTATAAGGATTGGCATGAGATGTTGCCGTTTGCTTTGCACGGTTATCGCATGACAGTGCGTACGTCAACCGGGGCAACTCCATTCTCATTGGTGTATGGCATGGAGGCAGTCCTGCCATTGGAGGTTGAGATACCATCTTTGAGGGTTTTGCTTGATGTTCAGCTTGATGAGGCAGAATGGGTGAGAAATAGATTGAATCAACTAAGCTTGATAGACGAGAAGAGACTGGCATCAATTGCACATGGTAGGCTGTATCAGAGCCGGATGAAGAAAGCGTTTGACAAGAAGATTCGACCTCGAAGCTTTCAGACGGGTGATCTTGTGCTGAAGAAGATTCTCCCACCACAATCGGATCACAGGGGCAAATGGACTCCCAATTATGAAGGTCCATACGTCGTGAGAAAGGTCTTCTCCGGAGGAGCCTTATTGTTATCCACCATGGATGGTGAAGACTTTTCGTCCCCTGTGAACTCGGACGCAGTCAAAAAATACTTTGCTTAAAAACTGACCCGCTGGACAGTAAAAGGAGGGTCCAGGCAAAAATGGGGCATCCTGGAGAACCAAAAACAGAATAAACGGTTCGGGCAAAAGTTAGGGATAAAATGGAAAAATGTACACCCGCGAAGTTGAAAACCTACACTGGGCGGCTTCGGCAAAAAGGGGTATCCCGGTGAATTGAAAACCCGCAAAGGGCGATTCACGCAAAAGTTAGGGATTTGGGAAGCAAATGACTGCGGTCCAAGTTTGATTGTTTAGTGGTTTGGGAGCATCCGGGGTCGACTATCCAAAGCAATCTCTTCCGAAGACAGAGATCAGGAAAGCGTCAGAGTTCGGCGAGTCATAGGAGGATCAGCTCATGGTGTTCGTCTGTAACACGTTGCCGACATGTGTACAAATTTTATTCTGTATCTTTGTACATTCCTGCATTTTGTTTATGTGTGACTACCTCTTTTCAGGAGTTGCATCTGATGTACAAATCTTGCCTATTTTTAGGTCGTTATCAATAAAGTGTGTTATTCAGTGTAGTGTGTGACTTTGGTTTTAACTTTTACAGTTTTGTTTGTAAAAAACGCCGATGTTTTTGATAAACTTACATATGTGTAAACAGGAGGGCCTTGGCCGATGATTGTTAAAATCGGAAATTACCTGAATGGTTGTCATGGGTGATTACCAAGATGTTTCTTTTTGCATAGATTGTCTTGTGTTTGCTTGTTGACTTTTGCAGGTATTCAAAAGCTCACAAAATCCCCCGCCAGAGTCCATGGCAGGCTAGTACCCTCTCCAGAGGATGAATGTTGTGTCGTTCCCCAGTGAAGTCGCCCCAGGCAAAATTGAATGTTGTCTCTCCAGGAGAGTGGAGATTGCGTCAAAGGAAGAGATCAATGTATCTTCAATAGTTCAAAATTGGCTTATCAAGCAGAGCAGAGTCCTCCCCAGCAAGGGACGAGACGGATATGATTAACCCGCCCAAAGAGTCTTGTGTAGTGCGAATCAGAGTACACCGGTCAATCCCCAGCTCAGTGATAGCAGGATGAATTATCCCCACAGGGCGTAATCAGAGTGTTGATACCTTTTGAAAGCAGTGTCCAGGATTGCTTTTCTCTTTCCCCAACAGGTTGATCCTTCCTCGTCAGGACGATCATTTTCAGCAGAGTTTGAAGTTTTGAGTTTGTGAGCTACTTTCCCAGCAGGATGGTTATCCCCAACGGAGTTAGTTCATCTTTCCAGCATTTATTTTGTTGGAACCGTATCGGTAGTATTCCGGTTATCCCCAGCGGATCCAGTTTGTCTTCAGCATTTATTTTGCTGAAGTAACTCTTTGCATAAGCATGCATCATAAGCACTTGCATTTTACACGAATACGTAGCATTTCCACGCAGTGTGGAAGCATTACGGCATTATCAAACATGTGCATTTGGAAACGTAAGCAGGATTGATTACCCGTCCAGCCTCAGGTATTTTCTCTGTCGATAAGTGAGATCGTGGTTCGCAGAGATGTGCATATGTTTGGTTTGCGACACAAGACGCGCAGTGATCGTGTTTTCTCCTGTCAAGAGAGTTGTGGTAGAGTACGCAGTGATCGTATTCATCCTGTATGTTTTGTTTGCGACACAAGATGCGCAGTGATCGTGTTTCCTCCTGTCAAGAGGGTTGTGGCGCAGGGCACGCAGTGATCGTGGTCATCGTTATGGTGTAGAGAGTTGTGGTAGAGTACGCAGTGATCGTATTCATCCTGTATGTTTTGTTTGCGACACAAGACGCGCAGTGATCGTGTTTCCTCCTGTCAAGAGGGTTGTGGCGCAGGGCACGCAGTGATCATGGTCATCGTTATGGTGTGGGGATTTGTGGTAGAGTACGCAGTGATCGTATTCATCCTGTATGTTTTGTTTGTGGCACAAGACGCGCAGTGATCGTGTTTCCTCCTGTCAAGTGGGTTGTGGCGCAGCGCACGCAGTGATCGTGGTCATCGTTATGTCGTGGGGATTTGTGGTAGAGTACGCAGTGATCGTATTCATCATGTATGTTTTGTTTGTGGCACAAGACGCGCAGTGATCGTGTTTCCTCCTGTCAAGAGGGTTGTTGCGCCAGGCACGCAGTGATCGTGTTCATCTTGTTATGGGGATTATGGGGGGCCAGACACGCAGTGATTGTGTTCGTCATGTCATATTCCCCTAGCAGAGTTTGTTTGGTCAAGCACCTTTTTCCCCCCAATTGAGTCTTTCTCAGGATGCTGTGGTGTCAGCATTGGAAGATGGTAATGCAGATTTTTGGGTGGTTACCCGTAGTTTCCCCAGCAGAGTTATATTCCCCAGCAGGGTGTTACTTCAACGAGTTGCTTGGTTAAGTTCTTCGTAATTTCGCCAAAGTTATTCTCGTCGAGTGGCTTGGTTAAGTTCTCAATTTCCCCAGCGGAGTGTTTTCAGGATACCTATTGCCAGAATAGGTATTTGACGGCCATCGTCAGAATTGTCCTCTCAGAGCTGTTTGGTTAAGTTTCTCGTATCCCCGCGGGGCTGCTCGTTCAGGTACGAACGGAAGGTTGATAAGTGAAATCAGCATTGTCTCGCTTGGTTAAGCGTTTGCTCGTTCAGATACGAACGGAAGGTTGATAAGTGAAATCAGCATTGTCTCGCTTGGTTTATCGTTTGCTCGTTCAGGTACAAACGGAAGGTTGATAAGTGAAATCAGTATTGTCTCGCTTGGTTTATCGTTTGCTCGTTCAGGTACGAACGGAAGGTTGATAAGTGAAATCAACATTTTCTCGCTGTTTAGCGTTTGCTCGTTCAGGTACGAATGGAAGGTTGATAAGTGAAATCAGTATTGTCTCGCTTGGTTTAGCGTTTGCTTGTTCAGGTACGAACGGAAGGTTGATAAGTGAAATCAACATTTTCTCGCTGTTTAGCGTTTGCTCATTCAGGTACGAACGGAAGGTTGATAAGTGAAATCAGCATTTTCTCGCTGTTTAGCGTTTTCTCATTCAGGTACGAACGGAAGGTTGGTAAGTGAAATCAACATTTTCTCGCTGTTTAGCGTCTGCTCGTTTAGGTATGAACGAAAGGTTGATAAGTGAAATCAACATTTTCTCGCTGTTTAGCGTTTGCTCGTACAGGTGTGAACGGAAGGTTGGTAAGTGAAATCAACATTTTCTCGCTGTTTAGCGTCTGCTCGTTCAGGTATGAACGGAAGGTTGATAAGTGAAATCAACATTTTCTCACTGTTTAGCGTTTGCTCGTTCAGGTACGAACGGAAGGTTGGTAAGTGAAATCAGCATTGTCTCGCTTGGTTAAGCGTTTGCTCGTTTCTTCGGATGCGAAATGTTGATAAGAGAGATCAACAATTTCTCACTGTTTAGTATTTGCTCACTTCTTCGGAATGGGATGGTCTGTGGACAATATCAGATTATTTCATAAGCAGGTTGATGGATGGGTGTTTAGTTGTCGCTGTGGAAACGAAAATCAGTTCCCTGGTTAATTCTCCCCAATCAGTGGTGTGTGCAATTTATTTTTGCGGTTGGGAAATTTCCGGGTTTATTGGTATTCAACCGTCTCGTACCTCGATTATCTGAAGGCCGTTCGCTCTTCATCCAGTCGGGTCCAAGCCGTTTGAATAGGGGCAGCTGTTGCACCCTAAAATTTGACCAACCGGTTCCCGATCTTGATCTACGTTTTGGCTCATTTTTGCATTCGCATTCGCGTACCGCGTGCATTACATTTTTAATCATACAGATGATGTCAGAATTACAGCCTGGTTTTCACCTATAGGACGTCTCAGACCGGTTCGGGTAATCGGAGGTTATTTTGGGAAGTCACGCGCTTCCTGGGTGTTTTCGGCTTACGCAGTGATTTTTGAGAATTCTTGGTGTTCGGGTTTACTGTTTACTTCGATCTGGTCTCGCGCTCTTTTATGTTGGTTATTTGCCTTTGTCTGCATTTTTTAGGATTTTAATAGCCTTTTGTGGATTTTAAATAGGCTTTATAGATTTTAAATAGTTTTCTTAACAGTTTTAATAGAGTTTAAATGGAATTTTAGAATTTTAATAAATAGATTTCTTCTTTTGTTAATAGGGTTTAATGGATCTTTTAGGTGATAGATTTTTAATAGATAACCTTTTCTAGAATTTTAATCGGTTTATTGAATGGGTTAAAATAGATTTTGTTAATATCGTAAATTTGTAGATATAGATTTTAATCTAGATATAGATCCTTTAATAGATTTTTTTATGTAGATATTAATAGATAATAGATTTTAATACTTGTAGGATTTAATAGAAAGTTTTAGAAATTAAGAGTTTTTTAAGATGTTAGTCTTTTTAGAATATTAGATAATTAGATATTAATAGATAATAGATTTTAATACTTGTAGGATTTAATAGAAAGTTTTAGAAATTAAGAGTTTTTTAAGATGTTAGTCTTTTTAGAATATTAGATAATTAGATATTAATAGATATTAATACATATTTGTTTTAGGAATTAAGAGGTTAATTAAATCTAGATTTTGATTTGTTTAGAAGAGATTAGAGTTGTTTAGAAAGATATTAGTTTAATTCAGATTTTAAATTGTAGGTTTAGTTAATTAGGTAATTAGGTGATCTTTGGTTTTAATAGTGTTAATTAGTCCATTTTAATCAGCATTTTGTCCATCATCATTGGTATTTTTCGTATTGGGCTTTTTATCCAAGTATTATCAGTCAAGGCCCAATTTCTCAGTCCAGCCACGTGTCCTATAAGTAGGGGTCCCACATGCCAGCTTTTGGTCTTCCACCTCACACTCCACTAACTTCAGGCACCCCCAGCTCTCGCCACGTCACAGCCCCATTCACTCTCTCTCCAGCACAGTGTGCTGCATGCAAGCATCCTCCATGCCACCTGTCTTCTCCTCATTCTCGCCGGAACACCCTACCGCCGGGCATGCAAACGCCCTAACCTCCCACCGCCGGCCGCCCTAACCATCACCGGACCACCGCCAAACTCGCCGGAATCTGCAAAAACTTCAAAAATTCAAGAACATCACAAGATCTTCATCTTTCTACTCCGTTCGCCCCTCACCGGAAAAGCGCAATCTCGCCGGAAAACCTATCGTCACCAGAATCTTCATCCTCATCCACAATCTTTCCAGATCTTCACGTCTTCTCTCATCATCATCTATCAAGATCCTTGTTAGTCCACCGCATACTCAAGCGTCTTCATCGTCTTAA
This sequence comes from Lathyrus sativus, assembly GCA_963859935.3. Classification (NCBI taxonomy): domain Eukaryota; kingdom Viridiplantae; phylum Streptophyta; class Magnoliopsida; order Fabales; family Fabaceae; genus Lathyrus; species Lathyrus sativus. Next base: position 74,616,205 of record OZ012739.1, on the reverse strand, counting down.
TCTCGTTCATCCACAATCTCCAGAAACTGCAAACACCAAGAGCGACGAAGCAGATTCAACTTTCTCCTCAGCGAACCTCAAGAACAGCTTCTTCAATCTTCTTTCCAGAACTTCCAGATCTCTTGATCTCCTCCATAATTTCACCAAGAAACGGCTTAGATCTTCATCCGTCTTCGCGTGCTTTCCAGATCGTCCATGGAGTTCTTAGCATCTTAGGGATTTCTCATCATCGTTTTCGTCAGCAACCTCCATAGAATCTCCAGAAAAGGCTCCAAATTTTCCAGTTCTTCTTGCTTCATCTCCAGGTACACGTTCACGAGACTCATTGCTTGATTCTGAGTGAACGACATGGCTTAGCTTGCATTTTGTTTCGCTGAGATTTGGGATTGGTTAGGGTTTGATTTTGTTTTTAGGCGTGGATTAAAAGTGTATGGTTGAGTTTGTTTGTTTTTGTTTGATGATTTGTTTGAGAGTTTTGGAAGAGGATGAGAGGGTTCAGAGAGAGTGTTTCAGAGAAGAGAACGGCGCATTAGGGTTAGGGAGTGAATAGTGAACAAGTTTGTGAGAGGAGAGTTTGTTTTTGTTAGCTAATAGTTGGGTTAGGGCTTGGATTAGGTTAGGCCCAATACAAATTACTATCACTACCCCCTCTTTACTCGCCATACCCCCCCCCCCTTGGGCTGTGAAGGATGCTGAAAAGAGAAAATGATGACTGGGCCTTTTTCCCTATTGCTATGCACACCCCATATTTGGGCCCAGTCTGGAAAATAGCTAGGGCGTTTTGCTATCGCCACCCCCCTTGTTTTATTTTCTTTTTTACATTTCTTTGTTTTATCCATGTTAGAAAATAATTCATAAAAAATAGTAGGATTATCCAATTAATTCCCTTCTTTTTTCTATAGGTTCATAATTCAATTTAGAATTTTATGGTGCAAAAATATTAAATTGATCATGCATTTTCATTTTTATTGCATTTTTTGCATTTCATTTGGTTTTGGATATTGATTTGGGATGTGTTTGCCTTGCTGATTTTATTTCTCTCGCTCGGTATTGAATCTTGCTTTTCTTTTTTATTATGTTGCACTAGACTAATGCATGCTCCCCATAGATTTTTTCATAGATTTTTTAGAAATTGATTGATGTTGTTTTAGGGTTAGAGAGTAGAGACTTCATAACTTGCTGGTTAACCCTTGACCATTCACATGTTAGGGATTGTTTAGTAGCTTTAGAAGTTGACTTAGGCTTTGAGATTTGATCTTGGGTTCATAGAGACATGTAGGTTTCCCCTAGATTTTTGGTAGATTTTTATAGAGTGTTTTGCTATTTTTGGCTTGAGCTTGAGAATAGGAGAAGTCTTGAGGGCTTCTGACTTTGAAGTTCAACTGTGGTTGAACTTTAGAGATAGTTTCTGTTGGTTTGAGGGCCTGTGGTTTCTTCTGGAAGTTGGAGGCTGGATGAAGTCTTGATGGAGCTTGCAAGGATGCATGGATTGAAGACCTAGTTTAGGAGCTTGCTCTCTTTCTGTGAGGTTTGAGATCCTGAAGTTTGAGAGAAATTCTTGGTACTTTCCTGAGGAAGGCACTATGGATGTCTTTCATTCTTTATTCTCATCTCTTTCTTAAGTATCCAATGATGTTGGAGCCTTCATGTGAGTTTAGTTTCTCCTGAGGAGGAATGTAAACCGTTCACAGTTTTTGAGCCACATGGGATATGATTCCTAAGTGGAAGCCCCCTAGTATTTTCCAGAGGAAGGTACTATGGGTCTGTTCACTTAGTTCCTGTAGTTCATCTAGGCTTTCTTAAATATCCAATGATGTTGGAGCCTTCATGTGAGTTTAGTTTCTCCTGAGGAGGAATGTAAACCGTTCACAGTTGTTGAGCCACATGGGATATGATTCCTAAGTGGAAGCCCCCTAGTATTTTCCAGAGGAAGGTACTATGGGTCTGTTCACTTAGTTCCTGTAGTTCATCTAGGCTTTCTTAAATATCCAATGATGTTGGAGCCTTCATGTGAGTTTAGTTTCTCCTGAGGAGGAATGTAAGCCGTTCACAGTTGTTGAGCCACATGGGATATGATTCCTAAGTAAAAGCCTCCTAGTACTTTCCCGAGGAAGGCACTATGGGTCTGTCTACTTAGATCCTCTTCTTTGGTAAGCTTGTCTTGAAGCTTGAGGAATGGGATTGATTTCTCCCTTTAGGGTTTTGCTTAGGGTAGATTAGGGTTTTGTTTTAGGGTTGTTTAGGGTCTTGCTCAGGGTTAGTTTCTTGCTTTTGGATAGGAGTTTTCCAGGCTGGTTAGTGTCGCTTGCGCGAAAATAAGGTGCCGGCATGACAGAAGAGTCGCCACCTTTCGTTATTTATCCCTCAGAGCGGGAAAGGAAACGATCGGAAAAACCTGACGAATAAGGGTAAGACAAGGTCATCGCAACCATTGTCTGGGTTCGGGAGTCGGTTACGCAAGGGGAAGATATTAGCACCCCTCACGTCCGTCGTACTCGACGGGATCCTCGCTTGTTTGTTTACTTGGACGGGTTGGTTATAATCTATCTACCTATCAAGGCTGGCTGAAAAAGAAAAGAAAAATGACTCGGCAAAGCATCGCGCTTTATGCCTACGTATTCTCATCAGAGAATGAGAAATCAGAGTCAACGTAGTTCGGCCTACGAAGGATTATGGGGGAAGGTTGCTCGCTAGGACGTCGCATCCTATGCCTACGTACTTTCATCTGGTATGAAAGATCAGAGCAAACGTAGTTCGGGAAACTACGGGTTATCTCCTAAAAGAAGTGTTTTTTATTATGTTTGCGATTTCAACCACACTAGAGACTATGACCTGAGAGTGAATGTGTCGCATGTCACCCAAAGGGTACCATACTAAACATCCAGACTGTGGAAAAGAAACTCTCCCACAATCCTTTCTCAGATAGCTTAAGGCTCGTAACGTACGAAAGAAATCATTCATGATTACTGTATCTTAAACTGTTTTGAGATGAGAAGAGAACAGGCCCAACTAGGAGGGAGACTATCAAGTCCTACTGTTGTCATGCCATGGATTCATCCTATGGTTGAGGTTTGAACAGGGACCTCCTAGATGTTGTCATGCATAGGTTTCAACCTAAAAGTCTATCGTCAAATCCTCATCAGAGGAAATGAGAGTCCTAAGGGATCATGTCAATGATACACCAAAACAGACAAAAGCATCAGCTTTAACAGTAAAATGCATGCAATGCAAGTGAGGGAGGAAATGTGTGTGGGGCTTCAGCCTCCACAAGCTCGTCTCGACCTCAAGCCAGTCATGAAATAACAGTAATCATACTGAAATAAACAACATGCTATCAAGCAAGAAACAGTAAACTGCAATCATACAGACAGGAAATGAAATCATGCTATCAAGCAAAATAAACACATGGGCAAGGGAGCTGGGCTCTACCGAATACCCGCAAGCAAAGCCAAGCAATAACAATGCAATCAGATGCACTCATGCTCTTATACTGAACTTATTCTAAATGGGCTTAGTCTAATGCAACAGGCAAATCAGACAAAACACACAATACATCAAAGAAAACAGAAGAAAGCCTCAGCTCCTCCAGCAGCAACCCAGTCTTCAGACTTCAGAGATCACTTGCTTTCCAGGTATCAACCCTACAACATGAGTATCAACTCATTTTCTCCCTTGAGCTTCAGCTCCTTTGATCAGCTCTACCTTCAGGCTTCACCATCTTCAGGGATCTTCAGGCATCAACTTGATCTTCACAGAGTCTTCAGACTTCAATAACCTTCAAGGAATCATCCTCTTCAAAGCTTCAGCTTCTATCTCCAATGGTTCCAATGCTCCAGCAAACAAGATTCAGTCAACAAGATGAGGTGAGGATGTTACAGTGCCCACTGACTTCCAAAGGATGCCATTGAGAACTTAACATCAAAGGACAGGCTCTCTCAAAGTTCTACCTCAGAGGGCAAGGTCACTAATCCCTCCAAAGGAGAGAGGTGAATACCCTTAAGGGACTCTATGTCACAGAGAAGAAAGGAGGTGAACAAGACACTCCTTGTTTATTGAACAAAATATTCTATCTAGGGCTCTGCCTATGCACCTATCAACCTATAAACAAAACAACAAAAGCTATGCTAAACTCCTCTGCAAGGTCTTCAAAGCTTCCATGATGATCCACAAGGTCTTCAACTCAATCTTCAAAGCTCACACACTCAAAAGAGAAGGAAAGAAAACACAACAATACAACTTATGCCTTTAAGCAACACACATACTAACCATATATTCAAAAATCAATTAAAAATACTAAAATACCATACAATATTCTAACAAAATTCTAGGGATTCTATACATACTTACCCTTAACCCATATATTCCCCATACACTAATTTGGCCTATAAACCCCAAAACAAATTTGTTCAAGTCTACCTATACAACTTAAAACCCTAATTAGAGCACCTAAATGTCTAACAATCAAACTACATCAAATTTTATTCTAAAAATCAAGAGATAAATCCTACATGAAACTAGGGTTCAATATCTAATTACACAAAAAAGAATGAATTAAAAAGACTAAAGGAAGGTCCTAAAACAAATTCCACAAAATCATGCACAAAATTAATCCTATTTTAAAAGCTATTTAAGAGAAAATCAATGAAAAATATTAAAATACCATACAATATTCTAGCAAAATTCTAGGGGATCCTATTTAACTACCCTTAAGTCCCATATATTCCCCATAGGCTAACTTGTCCTAAAAACCCCAAAAATAAAATGTTGAAGTTCAAGTATACTACTTAAAAACCCTAATTAAACTATCCTAAGTTCAATTATCTAAACTAATCAAAATTTATTCTAAAAAATCTAGTAATAAATTCTGGGAATACTACAATTCAATATTAATCACCACAAAAAAGAATGGGCAAAAAATCTATTTCTAAGTGTAAGAACAAAAATCTACAAGATCATGGATGAAATGAATGATTAAAAATGTGCATTTATTTGTAAAATATGGAAAAAATGCGAAAAAAATGTAAAATGCAATTTTTTTTATTTTTTTTTAATTTTTCTAGGCATGTTAAGAAAAATGTTAAAAAAAGAATGAGTTAAAAATATGCATTTTCCATTTAGTTATGAATTTTTGAAGATGAATGAAATCTAGGCCGCTGGATTGAGGGACAAAGTCAAATATTCCAACATGAATCAATGGTAGAGATTATCTCTTCTACCTTTGGTCACTTAGGGTTTCAAGAAACAGTTTCCATGCACTTGTCTTCCAGCATCCATAGCTCCCTCATCTCTCCATGAAAACTCACGATCCAAACATCAAACTTGACCTACTCATTTCCCTCTACACAGCCATGGTCATGGATTTCATTAACACTCACTCTAGAAGGAAATATGCACGAGGGAAGTCTTGGACACCATCACTTTCTTCTGTTTTGCATGATCATGGATTTGGCTGAAACTAACCTAGAATGATCTACACTTCATGGTGATTATTCTAAGCTACAAAGCTAAGATTATAGTACACTACATGGTGTGTTCTTGATCCTAGAACAGAAATGGCCATAAAACAAACTTCCATGGAATGCTCTCATACTCACCAAGATTCATCCCTAATTGGTCTCTATCATGCTTACCCTAACAACAAACCCTAACTATGCATAAATAATGAGTTTCAAGAGAAAACGCATACCTTGCAAGTGGTGATGGCTATGGTGTTTCTTCTCCAATCCAAGCCTTGGTACTTGTGCTAATTGATCCTTGGATGATGGTGATGATTCTGGTGAAGAGAAATTGTGCTCAAACCTCTTGAATTATGCTGTCCAAACCTTTATGCAAATGGGAGTGATGAGTTGAATCACACAAACCAGCCACGAATTCTTGAGCCTTCTTCTTGCTTTTCACTCCACAACAATGGAGGATGATGATGATGATGAAAGATTGCACCTACAATGGAATTTGGGAGAGATTGAAACCAAAATGCAATGAGGGAGTTATGGTATCAAAGTGTATTTGCAAGCTTGAGGAATCACCAACCAATGCATGGAGCCACCCTAGGGCTTATATAGATGAGAATAGAAATGTGTGGAAGTTTGTAGAACCTTCCATGAAGTTTCTAGAATGTATCACGTAATGAGATTTTGAATTTGTCATCTTGAGTGAATCTCATGCCATCTCATGATAAACCATGCAATCTTACTTAAATTCTCCCCATATGGTATTATGACATGAAAATAAGGTCTTACAAACCTTTATGTAGCATTTTCTCATCTTTCCTTTTGATGCCTTAAAGTGCAAGTAACAAATTTACAAAGCAACTCCAATTTTTAAGCCTAAACTCAAAAATGTGGCTAAACCATTGTTCTCAAAATGATGTTTCCAATCAAAATCATCTATCATATACCCCATTTTGGATTTGTAGATCTCTCAAACCAAAATTCAATTCCAACTTTTTCAACTTATAAGCCATTTACAAGCCATTTTGACCATTTTAAAATATCCATGCTCCATGCATTTCCAACAATTCATGACCTTCTTTATAGACTTAAAATCACATTTTGAACAACTTTCATGTTTTGAGTTTTTCCATTTGAGGCTTGGAAATAGGAGATATGGCATTTGCTTAAAAATGACCTATAACTGACAAATTACCAAAATACCCCTGTCTTGTTCAAACCATAAGTTGAGTTCCACAAATCCTATCAAGGACTTCTACCACTCAAATTAAAGCTAAGAAGATGCCCTTCAACATTCATGTTGACCAAGAAATCATAGGAATCATCCTACTAGGGCAAAAGTTGTCTGCAAGTTGGGTGACTTTCAAGGACCCAGATTCACACACCTCTGTTGACCTGTAATTTGTCAAAACCATAACTTGAGCTCTGCCACTCCTATCAAGGACTTCCACCACTCAAATTAAAGCTAAGAACAAGCTCTACAACATTCATGTTGTGGGGAAGATGAGATATCAATCACATCTAGAGCTAAAACTGCCTGGAAGATAGGGATCAAATTAGGGTTTTTTCACTGACAATCCTCAGAAACCCTAACTCAAAACTTCTCAAACTCCTCAATCATGATGAGTTGGTCTAGGAATCATATTTATAACATCTCTATGCATCATTCCATGATCTCATGGCCCTTGGATTAGGTCTCAACCTTCTCCAAATCTTCAGTGATCTCAGGGTTGACCCAGTCAAAACCCTAATTCTACCATTCATGGCTGAATCTTCTGAATTCTGGCATAATGACCTCTCTGGGCTTCATGATGGCTATCAAGACATCTCCTAGGCTTTCTCAAAACAACAAGTTTATTCTCAAAGTCTCAGAATCATCTGAGGAGCACCCACAACTCTCAAGCTATGAAGCACACAACCCTGGTTTCAACCAACTCCTCTGAGGATCTCTTGAACTTTCTGATGAATGTATCAACTTTCAAACACTCAGTGATTAAATAATTGTTGGCCAAATTTTGGGGTGCAACAGCTTCCCCTATTCAAACGGCTTGAACCTGACTGGGTGAGAAGCGAACGGCTCTCAACCAATCAAGGTGCGAGACGATTGAATACCAGTAAACCCAAAAATTTGCCAACTGCACGAGCACACGGTACTCTGCGGGGAACAAATCTTCGAATACTGCAATACTAGCCGCACGGCAACTAGCTGGAGAAATATCGATCTGACATCGCCGTCAGTTATCCACATTAAATTCTTCTGACACTGCCTTCAGACAACCACAACACCCAACATCGCCGCTGGAGGACTAAATCACCTGACATCGCCGTCGGAAAACTGAATCTGACATCGCCGTCGGGAACAAATATCCTTTTAGAGACACTTGACATCGCCGTCGTACAAACATCATCTTTACTGGGGATTTAAAGAGTCTGACCTCGCCGTCAAACAAACATAATTTGACCTCGCCGTCGAATCCAAAGTTAAACCTCGCCGTCGAACAAACATCCAACCTCGCCGCCGAACAAATGATGATCTGACCTCGCCGTCAAATCCAAACATTCAACCTCGTCGTCGAACAAACATCCAACCTCGCCGCCGGACAACTGATGCAACCCTGAACAATTTTGACCTGGGGTTCACCCCTGGTGAATGGAACAAAAGGTACACTTGCGTATTTGAAACTACTCCGCTGGGACTGAGAGACTTAACCGAGCACACTCTGATCTAGGGGTCACCCTCAGAACCATAACGAACATCGGAATACTGCTGCACGCTGCCCGCCGTAGAACCTCAACATTAAAGATATATGAAACCCTGGCCCCTGGCCACTCCAGATCCGCTGGAAAAAATATTCAAGTATTTCTGAATATGAATGAAACCCTGGCCCCTGGCCACTCCAGATCCGCTGGAGAATCCTCAAGTTCTTCTGAAGAAAGGTGAAACCCTGCCCGTCGGCTATTCCAGCTTCAGCTAGAAAAAGCATCCTTGGCCTTCAAGGATGCATAGATCTGCCTTCAGGCAACTCCACCTCCGCTATAGAGCATCCGTGACTTCAGTCAGGGATATATTTCGGCCTTCAGTCCGAAAAATGAATCCTAGGTCATTCATGACCTTGGGGACAACCTTGCCCTTAGGCACCTTCGCTTTAGCTTAGGAAATCTGTGACTTCAGTCAAAGAAGTGGTATCCAGAGCCACTCATGACTCTACGGGGATTCAAACACTTTGCCTTCAGGCAAAAACTCCGCTTCAGCTGGAGAAACATCTTCGACTTCAGTCAGAAGAAATACTATTCACTTGATCGCAATCAATCATCACCTCAGGATAACTGACTTGGTCTTCAGGCCAACACGGATCACTTTGAATACAAAATCTTGGAACCTTGTCTTCAGCCACACGTTGATTCATCAACAAGGACATCTGAGCTCACAGGAACCTTCTGATACCGCCTTCAGGCGTTTACGCAGTCAATCTTCAGATTAGACAACACTGTTGGAGCAGACATATCACGCTGCTAAGGACTTCAAGAATCATCTTGAACAAACAAATCCGTCAGGCACCTTCAAGAATCATCTTGTACTGATAACCATTCTGGAGATTTTATTCTGCTGGGTGTTCCAGGAATCTTCCTGGGCAAACCTTGCTGGGGACGCTATTGGGGAGCTCAAGAATCATCCTAAGCGAACAACTCGGGAAGCTGCGCTGAGGTCTTAAGAATCATCTTAAGCAAACGGCCCTGCTGAGGAATTCAAGAATCATCTTGAACTGAAGACTTCGCTGGGGATCTCAAAAATCATCTTGAGCGAGCGACTGTGGGGATTACATCGGGGTCTTAAGAATCATCCTAAGAAAGTGACCTTGCTGGGGAGAAGATCAGGAATCGTCCTGAGCAACTGGTCTCTTGGTGGAACACCTGTAAGGCAAGAATGATAGTGACCTAGATCATGCTTATGATGCGTATGCTTCTGCACTATGCCCCACACGGTGGAAATGCTATGCGTTTATGCTAAATGCCATGCAATCATGCACAATGATGCGATCCCGTCAGCAAAATAAATGCCGAGGGGGAACTTCTCCTGTCAAGGAGAAAGAACTACTCAGGTAGAGGAATCATCCTGCTGAGGAGAGCGTGGACACGCCAATATCAATTGGACTCTGTCCTGGGGAATTGATCTTCCGCTGACTGCTGCAAGGGAAACAACTTCAGCTGATTGCTGCAGGGGAACAAAGCTCCATGAGAATCTGGGCCTGCTGAGAGAAAGCGATGTCAATCGCGGGAGTGAACTGCGCGGGTCGTCTCGGCTAATCTTCTGGGGATAATAACTCTGTGGGGAAACAACTTCAGCTGCTCCACACTCCACTGGGGGGAAAAACCAATCATGATCTGATCAAGGACATCTGCAAACTTGGCTGAGGAAGGAGAAGTCATTCTGCTTTATTGGAGAGAGTGCGACTCCGGGGAAATACAGCATCAGCTGTTCACTATCTGTTAGGGAACATCCACTCATGGTCCCAACTGCTTCCAAGGATTCTGCTCTTCCGCGGACTCAGCCGGGGAGAGAACTCATTCTACTTCACTGGAGAGTACGACTCTTGTGCGGAATTTCAATTTCGCCGGGGAAGAAAGAATCATCTGACTTCGGGGGGAGAGTACAACTCTGCAGAGGAATACAACATCAGTTGTACCAACATTCTACTGGGGAAGAGGGAATCATCCAACTTCAGGAGAGAACATGACTCTGGTGGGGAATCTCGATTCCGCTGGAGACTTTACTGGGGAAACACGAGCTCCGGCACCCGAACACTTCTATGAAATCTGCACTTGTGACCCGGTGCTGGGGAAGACATCATTCTTCGGTGCTTGACTCAGCTGATGAGGTGATGTTCCTTCAGGATGCGTCTGCTTGGGAAAAGAATCATCTCTGCCCGGGGAGACATATCAATGCTCACCATCTTGCGTTCAGACCCTACGGAGGAGAGACTACTGAACTCTGCTGGAGAAGGAGGGCTCGCCCTGCTTCGGGGATATCAATCCTGGTCTGCTGAGGGTAATCTTGACCCTAATCTGATAAGGGATGAATGCCATCTCAATTTGCTGCAGTCTCAAACTGTACAGGGGGAACAACCTCAAACCGTACATCTCTGCTGAGAAACAATCCTGGTTCAACAGCGTCAACACAGGGAATACAGGCTACCAATCATGGAGTCAAGTAATAGGTTATGCTGTAGGTTAACGACCCAATGACCGCAAGGCTTCTTCAGAAGACTCTGGCTTTGGCAGGGTAATGACACGATTCCCCGATACTCAATTCTTGCTAGGGTGAACAAACTCATTTGAACAACTTGCCCCAACGCAATTCAACCTGCCCCAATCCGACTCTTGGGAAGATTCATTCTGAACAGAAAACAACTGGCAACAAAACAATCTTCAGAGGGCTTGCCCCAGCATCTGCACAACGGAAGGATTCATCCTCCACCGATCAACTCTCAGCAAGGTCGGCTTCAATATCTCTGAAGTAGTTTTCCCCTGAACGAGCGATGAGCGACTCAACATGCTCTGATTGAACACTGGGAGATTTGCGCTCAAATCGCAAGAATTCTGGATAACTGCCCCTGATTGGGTCTCGAGAAGACTCACTTCCGATCAACCGCTTCTTGCATAAACCGCCCCATAATCAACTGATGCTCCGGGACTTGTTCTCAGAAAAACCGGTTCCAAACTCACTGGAAGTCGATGCCCCAGATTCACAGGGTTTCACAGCATACCATTCTGACCCAGACCTCTGACGATTCAGTCCTGATTGACTATTCCCTGTTGAAGTCCCTTCATGTCAGCTACCAACCTGCAATTGAAATTGTTTATTCACGAATGGTAATTTTAATGCAATGTTCATGCAAATTTCGAAAAAATGTTGTACTGTCACTCATTTACGTGTCATGCTAGTGAGTGACGAATGAACCAAAGAGTTCAAACGTAGTGCTGATGTAATCAGTGAAAAATGCAATAAGGATATGATTAGCAAATCATGAAGGAGTCAGGTTACTCAACCTTATCGTAATGCGCTTTCAGAATAAACCCTGCCTCAATTAGGTCTTTTAAGGGTTGTATCGTGGTCGGGTTCACGGTTCGTGAAACAAAGGATATTTGGCTCAAATTATGATTTGTACCCACCCCTTCTACGTGATGTTCTCCGATCCTAAAGTTCAGTTAACTTGGGTCGAGCGCTCGCCTCTTCGAGAGGTATGTTGAACATTGGGAACAACTGGTTAAAGAATTCACAAGGTGTTTCGGAGTGACAGTTACTCCTTTTTGTTTTAGTGTCTGTATCTACACGACTTTGTCCTTGTTTGGGGATTTTTCTTTTTATAATCCTTTCTTTTTCATTCATTTTTTTTTATTCCCTAATTTTTGCCTGGACTGACTCCTTTTGAGTTCTTTTTGATTTTTCTTTTTGAAGTCCAGCGGGATGCCCTGATTTTTGCCTAAGTATTTGCTTTCTAGCTTTTCTTTTTTACTTAGCGGGCTTTCTTATTCCTTTTTCTTTTGGAACAAGTCGTGAGACACTGGTTGTCTTGATCGCTTCGAAAGGCTTGTAACTGTCTCACTCCTGATTGGTGAGGCTTAACCATTGTGGTCGATGAGGTACGACCTCTGGAGAGGGATATGATGTGATTGGTCCTCGAAGGACAACACTCCTCTATAAGACTTGAACGCTCGATCAAGCTAACTGACAACTACCCTGCCCCGGGTTAAGATGTGAGGGTTAAAAAGTCCGAAAGAAACTCCTACTTCCCGGCTCGAAGTGGTTAACAAGGGATTCTCTTCCTTATCTCTCCGGTGTTTAGGGGATTTGAAACAATGCCTTATACGTCATCGGCAAAGTTTTATCTGAAAGCAATACGATCATTGGCTATGAGTATTCAGTTTCATCATCCTCCTTCCGCTCATTGCTAATCATAGTAAGAAATCGGAGTAAATAAAATGCAAGTGTCAGTGCAATGCAGTAAATGAGTGACAACGACATAATTAGTTCAGAAAAAATGCATAGTCACTTTATTAACATCACCATTCGAAACATACAATGTTTAACAGCAAGTAGTAACTAACAGAAAAGAAACTACAAATGCAAAATGGTAAAAAGTCCGAGGACTGCCAATGTTGAGGACGTCTGCCTGTCTGGATCACTGGCTTCTGGAAATAACCCTCTGATTCTGCAAGCTCAAACAGCTGAGAGGTTGTCACGCACAACCAAGACTCCATCTGGGAAGGAAATACACCCTTGGTCGATCAATTGTTGCACTTTCTCCTGGAAAGCCTTGCAATCTTCAGTTGAATGCCCCGGAGATCCACCATGGTAGCCACACTGAGCATGAGGATTGTACCCTGGAGGGTAAGGCTCTGGCACGGGCTTGAGAGCTTTCGGTTCCACCAAAGAATTCTGAATCAACTGTGGAAGAATCTGGCTATACGGCACAGGCACTGGATGGAAGGAAACATTCCTTCGTTCCAAGTGGTTGCGAGGTCTCTTGTGATCCTGGTGCTGGTATTCCTTCCGCCAAGAAGCAAGAGGTCGTCGTTTCTGAGTGGCACCGGTCTCTTGTTTAGGCGCTTGCGTCCTCGAACTTGATCCAGGTAGAAACTGCGAGCGAGGCGGTTCAGTCACCAAAGGTCGCGGGACATATTCAAGATCTTTCTCAGCTTCAGGCAAAGGAGTGAAATCATTCGCTCCTTTTGCAGGGTACGGGATAAACTTTCCCGATGCTCTCATGCCGCCCGGCACAAGCCTAATCGCCCTTGAGTCAATAAGGTCCTGAATCTTATTCCTGAGAGCCTTGCATGTTTCAACATGGTGCCCTGGTGCTCCTGAGTGGAAATCACAACGCATGCTTAGATCAACGTTTGGTGACACGTCATCTGGTGGATCTGAGGTCCGAAGCTTGAGAACACGGTTCTGAACCAACAGCGGCAGCAGCTGGGCATAACTCACAGGTAGTGGGTCCACAGCTCTATCAAGTAGCTTCTTCTTTTGACCATAACCTTCAGGGTTATTCTGAGATGCTCGGCGCGGCTGATGACGAGACAGGCCTCGAGCTTCATGCTGTGTAGAGGGTCCATGAGGTCCACTTGGCTTCAGCACAGGTGGCACTGAAGGTAACGGAGGAAGCACTTTGGGCTCCACCTTGGGTGCTTGACCACTCTCCTTATTTAGCATACTCCTCACCACTCCCATGAGAAAGCTCAACTGATTCTGCAGCTGCTGATTCTCCTCTCTGAGTACTTGCTGGTCCAGACGCACTGCCCGTATGTCATTCATGACCTGCCCCAGCTGGCTTTGGATTTTCCCCAGTTCAGCTTGTATCTGCTCCATTAGTCTGAGCTGCTCGATTCTGAGTCAAACCTGCAAACACAAGGGTTAGAAGACAAGCCCCGACTTCTGTCATGCAAGATGAATTATGCTAATGCCATGGGTGTCTGTACGTTTAGGAGATCACCCCTAATTCTGGTGTCGACGTGCCAACATAGTGTCAATGCAATGATAAGACTGGATCCATTCATGGAAGAAAATATCTCATCTTGCTCGGGACACCAAAATCAGGGTACGAAACGCGCCTATAGCACAGACACATGCTAATGGAATGCAAACATGAATATGCGAGCTAATGCAAAATGCAGTCACGCAATGATATATCCAGGTGGCTGCTGCGGAGATTCGGTATCAACAGTCACTGATGAGAAGGAAACCCCGGTGTAAACCACTGATCTGATCTGCTGAGAATAACCATCTGATAGGATCGAGATCAAAATTTTGCTCTGTCAAGAGTAAGTGCATGATAATAAGGACCCCGGGCGCAAGATCAAGGAACATCTGTTGAAGTCTTCAGACCCCAAATCAAAATCTGCCCTATCAAGAACAAACACACAGCTGCTGATGAGATCTTCAGACCTCACTCAAAATCTGCCCTATCAAGAACAAATAACATCTGCCGATGAGGTCTTCAGACCTCACTCAAAATCTGCTCCATCCAGAACAAACCACCGATGATAACATACTGATCAAAGCCTGCTCTATCAAGAACAGACAAACACCCGGCGACAAGATCCTCTGATCAAAAACCTCTTGCTCTATCAAGAACATGTCTGCAACTGAGAACCCAACATAACTGATTCACTGTCAAGAAAACCAGGTAGTCTGAAGGTCTAAGTTTCCTGCAATAAACCCAGTCCCCCTCACAGGTATGAACCTAGACTGACTCAAGGTACGACATCCTATGCGTTCATCAGCGTCACAGACTTTCAAAACTGATGATACGATTCCCAGAAGGAGTGGCATCATCAAGTCCTGAAGAGGCCTCACTTAGCTGAATCACAAATGATCGGTCCCCAGAGTCGACAATCCACCAAACCAGCAACCGTCTCAACCCAAAGGGTTGAAAGTGAAGCCAACCGGATGAACCTCGTCTGAGCGTGGATTTCATGAGACACTAGTGCCTGCAAAGCAAGCACGCGCCCACTAATTTCCACTCTAAGTCTATGGTGCACTCAAGCCTGGGTCTGGCTTCTCACTCAATCAGAACTCCCATCCCACAACAGCACAAATAATCATATTATACTGGAAATAAAATGCGGGAAATAAAGTGCGCGAAGTAAAAAATGCGGTAAATAAACGCAACCCAACAAGCAAACACACAAACGATAGGATTGACTCTCTTAAGGGACGTTGGATCCCAAAACTGACTTGCTTTCGGGACGTTGGATCCCTAGGAAACTATCAAGTCCCCAGCAGAGTCGCCAGCTGTCGCTTGCGCGAAAATAAAGGTGCCGGCATGACAGAAGAGTCGCCACCTTTCGTTATTTATCCCTCAGAGCGGGAAAGGAAAACGATCGGAAAAACCTGACGAATAAGGGTTAAGACAAGGTCATCGCAACCATTGTCTGGGTTCGGGAGTCGGTTACGCAAGGGGAAGGTATTAGCACCCCTCACGTCCGTCGTACTCGACGGGATCCTCGCTTGTTTGTTTACTTGGACGGGTTGGTTATAATCTATCTACCTATCAAGGCTGGTTGAAAAAGAAAAGAAAAATGACTCGGCAAAGCATCGCGCTTTATGCCTACGTATTCTCATCAGAGAATGAGAAATCAGAGTCAACGTAGTTCGGCCTACGAAGGATTATGGGGGAAGGTTGCTCGCCTAGGACGTCGCATCCTATGCCTACGTACTTTCATCTGGTATGAAAGATCAGAGCAAACGTAGTTCGGGAAACTACGGGTTATCTCCTAAAAGAAGTGTTTTTTATTATGTTTGCGATTTCAACCACACTAGAGACTATGACCTGAGAGTGAATGTGTCGCATGTCACCCAAAGGGTACCATACTAAACATCCAGACTGTGGAAAAGAAACTCTCCCACAATCCTTTCTCAGATAGCTTAAGGCTCGTAACGTACGAAAGAAATCATTCATGATTACTGTATCTTAAACTGTTTTGAGATGAGACAGAGAACAGGCCCAACTAGGAGGGAGAC
Organism: Lathyrus sativus; assembly: GCA_963859935.3. Classification (NCBI taxonomy): domain Eukaryota; kingdom Viridiplantae; phylum Streptophyta; class Magnoliopsida; order Fabales; family Fabaceae; genus Lathyrus; species Lathyrus sativus. The sequence continues at coordinate 74,600,233 of OZ012739.1, read as the reverse complement.
TATCAAGTCCTACTGTTGTCATGCCATGGATTCATCCTATGGTTGAGGTTTGAACAGGGACCTCCTAGATGTTGTCATGCATAGGTTTCACCTAAAAGTCTATCGTCAAATCCTCATCAGAGGAAATGAGAGTCCTAAGGGATCATGTCAATGATACACCAAAACAGACAAAAGCATCAGCTTTAACAGTAAAATGCATGCAATGCAAGTGAGGGAGGAAATGTGTGTGGGGCTTCAGCCTCCACAAGCTCGTCTCGACCTCAAGCCAGTCATGAAATAACAGTAATCATACTGAAATAAACAACATGCTATCAAGCAAGAAACAGTAAACTGCAATCATACAGACAGGAAATGAAATCATGCTATCAAGCAAAATAAACACATGGGCAAGGGAGCTGGGCTCTACCGAATACCCGCAAGCAAGCCAAGCAATAACAATGCAATCAGATGCACTCATGCTCTTATACTGAACTTATTCTAAATGGGCTTAGTCTAATGCAACAGGCAAATCAGACAAAACACACAATACATCAAGAAAACAGAAGAAAGCCTCAGCTCCTCCAGCAGCAACCCAGTCTTCAGGACTTCAGAGATCACTTGCTTTCCAGGTATCAACCCTACAACATGAGTATCAACTCATTTTCTCCCTTGAGCTTCAGCTCCTTTGATCAGCTCTACCTTCAGGCTTCACCATCTTCAGGATCTTCAGGCATCAACTTGATCTTCACAGAGTCTTCAGACTTCAATAACCTTCAAGGAATCATCCTCTTCAAAGCTTCAGCTTCTATCTCCAATGGTTCCAATGCTCCAGCAAACAAGATTCAGTCAACAAGATGAGGTGAGGATTGTTACAGTGCCCACTGACTTCCAAAGGATGCCATTGAGAACTTAACATCAAAGGACAGGCTCTCTCAAAGTTCTACCTCAGAGGGCAAGGTCCACTAATCCCTCCAAAGGAGAGAGGTGAATACCCTTAAGGGACTCTATGTCACAGAGAAGAAAGGAGGGTGAACAAGACACTCCTTGTTTATTGAACAAAATATTCTATCTAGGGCTCTGCCTATGCACCTATCAACTATAAACAAAACAACAAAAGCTATGCTAAACTCCTCTGCAAGGTCTTCAAGCTTCCATGATGATCCACAAGGTCTTCAACTCAATCTTCAAAGCTCACACACTCAAAAGAGAAGGAAAGAAAACACAACAATACAACTTATGCCTTTAAGCAACACACATACTAACCATATATTCAAAAATCAATTAAAAATACTAAAATACCATACAATATTCTAACAAAATTCTAGGGGATTCTATACATACTTACCCTTAACCCATATATTCCCCATACACTAATTTGGCCTATAAACCCCAAAACAAATTTGTTCAAGTCTACCTATACAACTTAAAACCTAATTAGAGCACCTAAATGTCTAACAATCAAACTACATCAAATTTTATTCTAAAAATCAAGAGATAAATCCTACATGAAACTAGGGTTCAATATCTAATTACACAAAAAAGAATTAATTAAAAATACTAAAGGAAGGTCCTAAAACAAATTCCACAAAATCATGCACAAAAGTAATCCTATTTTAAAAGCTATTAAGAGAAAATCAATGAAAAATACTAAAATACCATACAATATTCTAGCAAAATTCTAGGGGATCCTATTTAACTACCCTTAAGTCCCATATATTCCCCATAGGCTAACTTGTCCTAAAAACCCCAAAAATAAAATGTTGAAGTTCAAGTATACTACTTAAAAACCCTAATTAAACTATCCTAAGTTCAATTATCTAAACTAATCAAAATTTATTCTAAAAAATCTAGTAATAAATTCTGGGAATACTACAATTCAATATTAATCACCACAAAAAAGAATGGGCAAAAAATCTATTTCTAAGTGTAAGAACAAAAATCTACAAGATCATGGATGAAATGAATGATTAAAAAATGTGCATTTATTTGTAAAATATGGAAAAAATGCGAAAAAAATGTAAAATTGCAATTTTTATATTTTTTTAATTTTCTATACATGTTAAGAAAAATGTTAAAAAAGAATGAGTTAAAAATATGCATTTTTCCATTTAGTTATGAATTTTTGAAGATGAATGAAATCTAGGCCGCTGGATTGAGGGACAAAGTCAAATATTCCAACATGAATCAATGGTAGAGATTATCTCTTCTACCTTTGGTCACTTAGGGTTTCAAGAAACAGTTTCCATGCACTTGTCTTCCAGCATCCATAGCTCCCTCATCTCTCCATGAAAACTCACGATCCAAACATCAAACTTGACCTACTCATTTCCCTCTACACAGCCATGGTCATGGATTTCATTAACACTCACTCTAGAAGGAAATATGCACGAGGGAAGTCTTGGACACCATCACTTTCTTCTGTTTTGCATGATCATGGATTTGGCTGAAACTAACCTAGAATGATCTACACTTGGATGGTGATTATTCTAAGCTACAAAGCTAAGATTATAGTACACTACATGGTGTGTTCTTGATCCTAGAACAGAAATGGCCATAAACAAACTTCCATGGAATGCTCTCATACTCACCAAGATTTCATCCCTAATTGGTCTCTAACATGCTTACCCTAACAACAAACCTTAACTATGCATAAATAATGAGTTTCAAGAGAAAACGCATACCTTGCAAGTGGTGATGGCTATGGTGTTTCTTCTCCAATCCAAGCCTTGGTACTTGTGCTAATTGATCCTTGGATGATGGTGATGATTCTGGTGAAGAGAAATTGTGCTCAAACCTCTTGAATTATGCTGTCCAAACCTTTATGCAAATGGGAGTGATGAGTTGAATCACACAACCAGCCACGAATTCTTGAGCCTTCTTCTTGCTTTTCACTCCACAACAATGGAGGAGGATGATGATGATGAAAGATTGCACCCACAATGGAATTTGGGAGAGATTGAAACCAAAATGCAATGAGGGAGTTATGGTATCAAAGTGTATTTGCAAGCTTGAGGAATCACCAACCAATGCATGGAGCCACCCTAGGGCTTATATAGATGAGAATAGAAATGTGTGGAAGTTTGTAGAACCTTCCATGAAGTTTCTAGAATGTATCACGTAATGAGATTTTGAATTTGTCATCTTGAGTGAATCTCATGCCATCTCATGATAAACCATGCAATCTTACTTAAATTCTCCCCATATGGTATTATGACATGAAAATAAGGTCTTACAAACCTTTATGTAGCATTTTCTCATCTTTCCTTTTGATGCCTTAAAGTGCAAGTAACAAATTTACAAAGCAACTCCAATTTTTAAGCCTAAACTCAAAAATGTGGATAAACCATTGTTCTCAAAATTATGTTTCCAATCAAAATCATCTATCATATGCCCCATTTTGGATTTGTAGATCTCTCAAACCAAAATTCAATTCCAACTTTTTCAACTTATAAGCCATTTACAAGCCATTTTGACCATTTTAAAATATCCATGCTCCATGCATTTTTAACAATTCATGACCTTCTTTCTAGACTTAAAATCACATTTTGAACAACTTTCATGTTTTGAGTTTTTCCATTTGAGGCTTGGAAATAGGAGATATGGCATTTGCTTAAAAATGACCTATAACTGACAAATTACCAAAATACCCCTGTCTTGTTCAAACCATAAGTTGAGTTCCACAAATCCTATCAAGGACTTCTACCACTCAAATTAAAGCTAAGAATATGCCCTTCAACATTCATGTTGACCAAGAAATCATAGGAATCATCCTACTAGGGCAAAAGTTGTCTGCAAGTTGGGTGACTTTCAAGGACCCAGATTCACACACCTCTGTTGACCTGTAATTTGTCAAAACCATAACTTGAGCTCTGCCACTCCTATCAAGGACTTCCACCACTCAAATTAAAGCTAAGAACAAGCTATACAACATTCATGTTGTGGGGAAGATGAGATATCAATCACATCTAGAGATAAAACTGCCTGGAAGATAGGGATCAAATTAGGGTTTTTTCACTGACAATCCTCAGAAACCCTAACTCAAAACTTCTCAAACTCCTCAATCATGATGAGTTGGTCTAGGAATCATCTTTATAACATCTCTATGCATCATTCCATGATCTCATGGCCCTTGGATTAGGTCTCAACCTTCTCCAAATCTTCAGTGATCTCAGGGTTGACCCAGTCAAAACCCTAATTCTACCATTCATGGCTGAATCTTCTGAATTCTGGCATAATGACCTCTCTGGGCTTCATGATGGCTATCAAGACATCTCCTAGGCTTTCTCAAAACAACAAGTTCATTCTCAAAGTCTCAGAATCATCTGAGGAGCACCCACAACTCTCAAGTTATGAAGCACACAACCCTGGTTTCAACCAACTCCTCTGAGGATCTCTTGAACTTTCTGATGAATGTATCAACTTTCAAACACTCAGTGATTAAATAATTGTTGGCCAAATTTTGGGGTGCAACAGTTAGCCTTCTCTTTGTGTTGATTGACTTGTGTGGTGCTGTGTTGCATTAGACTTAGGGGTTCATATAGATATTTCTGAGATAGGTGCATCTTAGAAATAAGCCTGCTTGTGTGCATGAGAAGTTGAGGTGGTCCTCCTTCTGCTTGATTGTTATTGAGTGGCTTTGCTTGTTGGTATTCAGTAGAGCTGAGCTCCCTTACCTCTGTGGTTTGTGGCCTTTGTGCCTTGCTTGTTTGGTTGTTGCATTCATGCATATTTCCAATATTTCTTTACTTTGCAGTGATTCCTATTTGCTGTCTAGTTCTGTTGCCATGATCCCTTAGGAGCTCTAACTTCTCCTCTGTGGAGGAGTTATGATAGACATTAGGTTGGTTAACCAGGCATGATAACATTAGGTAGATTCCTTTTTTTCAACCATAGTTTTAGGGTGTCTCTTTCCTTTCTCAAAACAACAGAAAAACACTTAATAAGGGATAAAACAAAAGTGAATTCATTTCTTCCGTCAAAAGATTTGAACAAACATCAAAACTTTTTGTCCTCCTGGACCATGAAAACCCTTGGTTAAGGTGCTTTTTCCCATAAAAAACACTTGAATAACTTGTGTCGTGCGTAGTCGAACTACGTTTGCTCTGATCTTCCATGCCGTGTGGAAGTACGTAGGCACAGGACGCGATGTCCTGGCGAGCAACCTTCCCCCCGTCTAGACGTAGGTAGTCGAACTACGTTGACTCTGACTTTCCCATTGCACGAGGGAGTACGTAGGCCCAGAACAGCGTATGTTCTGTTGAGTCCTGTCCTTTTCTTTTCTTTTCAGACTGACCACTAGCGTAGATAGATAAACACACCCTTTTCCTTGTAAACACCAAGCGTGGATCCCGTCGAGTACGACGGACGTGAGGGGTGCTAATACCTTCCCTTTGTGTAACCGACTCCCGAATCCAGGTTTTGGTTGCGACGACCATACCTTTCCCGTTTTTGCGAGGTTTACTTCGAGCGTTTCCTTTCCCTCCGTTGGGATAAATAACGCACGGTGGCGACTCTTCTGTCAGTCGGCGCCGATTTTCGCAGTAGCGACATCTGGCGGCAAGGTCAGAGGTTTATAGATGGTTGCAGATGATTTGGTTTTCTGGCGGCAATGTCAGGTGTTACGTTCTTCTGACAGGTACGACAGGTGTTGTAATTGTTTGGCAGCCATGTCAAACATTCCTTCAGTCCAGGACCATCTAAAGGCAATGTTAGACGTTCGCGTTTTTCTGACGGCAATGTTGGATGCCTTGTTTCTAGCGGCAATATTAGATGTTTCAGTTCTTTTGGCGGCTATGTCAGATGTTGGTTGGTTTCCTAGCGGCAATGTGGGATGCCTTGTTTCTAGCGGCAATGTTAGATGTTTCGGTTCTTCTGGCGGCTACGTCAGATGTCGGTTGGTTTCCTAGCAGCAATGTTGGATGCCTTGGTTCAAACGGCAACTTAGATGTATCAGTTGTTCCAGCAACGATGTTGGATATTTCAGTTCTAGCAACAATGTTAGAGGTTCTGTTTGTTCTGGCGGAAATGCCAGATGTGCTTTAGTATGGTGGTGTTATGACGGCAATGTCGGGCATTCTTGTTGCACCCTAAAATTTGCTCAACCTACTTCACTTGGTTTATGTTTCAATTGCATTAACATTTGCATATAAAGTCATGTACATAGTTTAATCATTTGCATAGCATAACATAGCAAGCCATCCAGCAAGGGACCAAATGCAATTCTTATCTCTATGAGCCTATCAAGAGGTTCTTATTCAAATTCAATCCTATCCAAGTCATCAGAAAGAAATTGAAATCTAAGAAGTCAGTGGATCAAGCAGTGGATCTGTCTCCTATCTTGAGTGTATTTGAAGATCATCAAAGAAGTTGTGAGCTGTGAATTGAGCATGGAGGGTATATAGACATCATGGAAGATCTAGAGAATCATTTTGAAAGTGAGACAAGTCATTGATGTGATTACAAGAGCTGCAGTTGAAGACAGTCAACTAGGGTTTCATCTGGGTCAACCCTGGGTCAACCCTAGGTCAAATGCTTGATTGAAAGGCATCAAGGTCTATTTGAAAGATGTGGGGTTCATCATTTGACATGTATATATGGATGTGGTGTTGTGCCAAGGAGAAATCAAGAGAAATCAAGAAGAAGAGGAGTTTCTAAATTAGGGTTTCTGTGTAAAATCCCCTGATTTAGGTCAAACTTCCAAGCAAGATAATTCAAAATGCAAGCTTCAAATGGATCCTTGGACAAAATGAAACTTGTAGAGGATCTCAAGACCTTTAATTTGAGTGGTGGAAGACATCAGGGAGATTTATAGAACTCAAGTTATGGTCCTTGCAAGTTACAGGTCATCAGAGGCATCTGAAATTTTGTCTGTGAAGGTTACTTGTCTTCCAAGCAACGTTTACCCCTCAAGGAGCTTTCAAATGGATTTAAGGTAAACATTAAAGTTGTTCCTAATGATCTTAGCTTTCTAGAAAGGTATGGTATGCCTTCATCTGATTTGTGGAACTCTACTTATGTCTTTGGCAAGCAAAGGGTATTTTGGTCATTTGGAAATTACAGGTCATTTCAAGCATATGCCTAAAACTCATACAAGGAAGCTTCAAATGAAAAACTTCACAACATAAAAGTTGTTACAAATTACATTTTGAGTCTAGAAAAGTGGTCATGGAGGTTTGAAAATGGGTGTAGCTCATATTTGCAAAAATGACCTAATTAAGGCATGATTTAAGTCATTAAATAGCCATTTTTTGGGAATTTTTCATAACATGTCCAAATGGGATGAAATTATAGGTCATTTTGATTGGAAATAATGTTTTGAGACCATTGGCAATAGTGGATTTTTGAGTTTAGTTCAAAATTGGAGAGTTATCATGGCTTGCTTATGATTAAAGTGACATATGCTAAATCACAAGGGATTTGTGTACAAGAAACTTCCAGCAATTTCTAGATGATTCCATGGGCATCTATATAAACCCTAGAGCTCATTCAATGCAGGGTTGCACTTCATTTTGATCCAAAACACATAGTTTCATTCTCTCTTGCATTTTTGCAAATTCATCCAAACTCTCCCAATTCTTCATCATTCTTCAAAGCTCTTGATCCTACCATGCTCCATGATCATCATTGATCACATCCCAAGCAAGATCTGAGTGTATTGAAGTCATACTCGTGTGCTGCAAGTTCATCATTCAAATTGCAAAAAGAGTTGGTTATGGCAATCCAAAGCATTTGAGCAAGAGTTGCTGCATACAGTATCAAGATCCACCTCCATTGATCAATCCTAGAGCATTGCTGGCTGCGAATCCCAAGAACTTCATCATCTGTTTTCAATTTTGCACCAGGTTAGTGTTTTCTTCGAATTGACTTAGAATAGATAGCATGATGTAGAATCATTAGGTTAGAACTGTTAGGAATAGGTAGATGATCAATTCCAGTGAGTTTGAGAGCATTTCATGGAGTTTGACATTGGAGCACAAATTCTGTTGAGGCATAGAACTTGGTGATTAGGCTGTTAGAATCTTGAATGGTTAGTGATTATTGATCAGTGCAAGGCCATGAAGAGTTTAGTGTACTTAGATCATGGATTGGTGATGATGAAAATTCTGAGTAATTCTGAGGTAGCGATCGTGTTTCATGCTAGAGTGGGTATTAATTGATGCTGATACCATAGGCTTGATCAGGGACAAATTTAGAGTGATTTTGCTTTTTACATTTTTGGAATTGATGTTGAAATGAGGCTGCCCGAGTGAGGAGAAGAAGTGTGCTTGATGCTGTGTTCATGGCGTTTTACTACAAACCCTAGATTAATGGAGAAGATGAAGTTAGGCGCGTTGGATTAGCCAAGACCCGTTGACTAGGAAGTCCATCCAATGGCTGAGATTCAATTGAAGTAAAGGAGGGAATCTGAGAGTGAGCATGAAACGCCCCGTTTCATTAAACGGGGGCAGATGGGCCTGGGCGAACATTGCTTCCAACACCCCACTTGCAAGCCCATTTCAATAATAACTAGCATTTGTTACTTTCTGCACCGTTTTGTTTTTATTTTCTTTTGTATTTTCTGAATATGCAATGGGCCTGCACGCATCGCTATTGACACCCCCCTGGATTGGGCCCGGTTCATTTTTAACTGCATTTTATTTCTTTATACACCCCATGCATCAATTCTCATATTAAACTTCCTCCAAATTTTATTAAACTTCAAAAATTCATAACAAATTGAAAAATGCATATTTTTTAATGAGACTTTTTTTTTCCCATTTTCCATTTTCTGTCTAGAAAAATATAAAAACATAAAATAGCCATTTTATTTCAGTTTTATATTTTTTGTGCATTTTTACTTTTAATTGCTTTTTTTAATTCTTTTAGTTGGTATGCTAACTTGTAGAATTTAATTAGGATAGTTCCCTTAGGATTTTGAGTCCAATTTTTTTAGGATGATTAGATGAATGGTTTAGGGTCCCCCTGAATTAATTACATAATTTTGTGATAATTTTTAGGGTAGTTTTAATTAGGTAGTTCTAGGTAGTATAGAATTTGATTAAAACTTTAGTATAGGTCAATAACAATTTTAGATTTAGGTTTTTTAGGGCAATTTAGTCTATGGGGAATATATGGGACTTAAGGGTAGTTATGTAGGGTCCCCTAGAATTTATATTAGGAATTAATAGAATAATATACTATTTTTGGTTGATTTTTGAATTGATTGATTGTGTGGTGTGCCCTTTTTAGGGTTATTGTTTGATTGTGTGGGGTATTGGGCTTGTTTGGGGCTTGGGTTTGAGTTGAAGACTTTGTTGATGAAGCCCATTGAAGACAAAAGGAATGAAGATCAATTTCCAGAGTTGATGAAGAGTTTATCTTGCTGGCAGCTGTTGAAGGTTATAAGGTTTAGGAGCTAGGTAGAGCTCTAGAATAGGAACTTGATTCACAAACATGGAAGGTCTTGTTTGCCTCCATTCTTTCTCTATGATTCAAACTCTCTTTTAAATACCCACCTCCTTCCTTTGGAAGGATTAGTGAATGTATTTAAAAGATAGAACTTTTGAGAGAAAACGGTCTGTATCATGTTAACAGTCAGTAGGCCACCCTTGGTAGGCAATTGACTGCTTAACATCCAATTCATCTTATTAACTGCTGCTCATCTTGGAGAGTGAGACTTGAAGAAAAGCCATTGAAAGATTGAAGATAGAAACCTTGCTTGAAGGCTTGAAGATGAAGACTGATGCTTGCTTGAAGCTTGTAGATGGTTGAAGATGACTTGAAGACAGATGTTGATGAAGACTGTTGTTTGCTGTTTATTTTTGTTGTTTATAATTTTTGATGTATTGTTTGAATTTCCCTGACTGTATTGTTTGCCATTAATCTGTTAGGTTGAAAGCGAATGTTGTTCGCTTTTGCCTGTTGTTTCCTAGGTTCGAGGTTGAGTGGGACTCCCTTGCCTCGCTTGTATTGTTGCATCCATGCATCTTTTACTGCTTTATTGTATATATGCTATTGTTTCTGTTTCCTTTTATCCCTTAGGATCTCTGTTTCTCTCTGCGCAAGAGAGGTGCATGATAGACATTAGGTCTTAACCCATGCATGATAACACTAGGTTAGTTTGATTCCCTTTTCAACCCTAGGTTAGAGTGCTGTCTCTTCTTTCTCAAAACAAACATAAAAAACATAATAAGATTTCAAATCCAATAAAAGACACTTCTTCCGTAAAAGGATGTGAACTCATCAAAACGTCATTTTTGTCCGCTTGGACCAGTAATCAGAAAAACCCTTTTTTAGAAGGAGATAAAAGCAATCAAAACAAATTTGTGTCGTACGTGGCCCGAACTACGTTTGCTCTGATCTTTCATGCTTTATGAAAGTACGTAGGCATAGGATGCGATATCCTAGCGAGCAACCTTCCCCTCCTTTCCAGTAGGTAGGCGAACTACGTTGACTCTGATTTCTCGTTCCAGACGGGAATATGTAGGCATAAAGTGCGATACTTTGCCGAGTCATTTTATTTTCTTTTTAACCTTTAACCCTTACTTTAGATAGAAATAACAATCCGTACCAGAAAACAAGCGTGGATCCCGTCGAGTACGACGGACGTGAGGGGTGCTAATACCTTCCCCTTGCGTAACCGACTCCCGAATCTAGGATTTGGTTGCGATGACCATTCCTTTCCCCGTTTTGCGGTAGGTTTACCTTGAGCGTTTCCTTTCCCTCCTTTGGGATAAATAACGCACGGTGGCGACTCTTCTGTTCAACCGGCGCCGATTTTCGCAGTAGCGACAGCTGGCGACTCTGCTGGGGACCCAACGTCTCTTGGCTGCTAAGGACTGCGATAGTTCCTTATGCATTTGGGATCCAACGTCCCTTAAGCGAGTCAATCCTAGCACTTGTTTTCCCGTCGAGGATTTTGTATGGATTTATATTTCTGTCATTTACCTTCAGCACTATATTATTGTTATTATTGCTGTATTGGGGTGTGACGGGTATTCTATGATTGAGAGATAAGCCGGACCTGGGCTTGAGTGCACTTAGAATTAGAGTAGAAAGTAGTGGGCGCGTGCCGGCTTTGCTTGCATTAGTGTCCCACAAAATCTACGCTCGGACGAGGTTCTTCTGGTCGACTTCTTTTTCTACCCTTTGGGTCGAAGGGGTTGTTGGTTAGTTGGATTGTCGACTCCGGGAACCGATCATTTGGAAGTTGGCTAAGTGAGGCCTCTTCAGGATTTGATGATGCCACTCCTTCTGGGAATCGTATCATCAACCCTGAAAGTCTGTGACGCCGACGACCGCATAGGATGCCATACCATTGTCAGTTACTAGGACACCTACCTGTGAGAGGGTTTGGGGCTATGCAGGTAACTAGACCTTCAGATACCGGTTTGTTTCTTGATTTGAGATCCTGGGTATTTATGGACAGTTGTGAGGTCTATCAGAGACCAGTCAGAGTTATGGTATGAGGTCTATCAGAGACCAGTTAGAGTTATGATATGGGGTCTGTCAGAGACCAGAGTTGAAGCTTCATATTGGGTCTGTCTAACACCAGGGTTTGAGGAATTCTGGAGGGTCTATCCGAGACTTACGATGTGGTTCAGGCTTCTCAGCCATGGCATTTGGTCCCTATTGCATCTATTTGCATTGCATTACTCGCATAACCATTATCATGTGCATTTCATTAACGTGTGTCTGTGCTGCAGGTGCATTTGCATATTCCCTGATTCTAGTGCCCGGACTTCTGCTTATTGATCATGGTTGGTTTGAGAAAGACAGTTGCGTACAAGTTACCTGCGCCGGACATTACTCCCCTACTTGGTCTGATGTCCCTTGCTGATGAGGAGGTTAGGAGAAGTTTCAGGATGAGTCATGGAAGATTGTTGAGACTGGTCTGCAAGCCAACTGCTGTTGAGATGAATGGGCTGTACACCTTGATGCAATTCTATGACCCTGCATTGAGATGTTTCATGTTTGCTGACTTTATTTTGGGGCCTACCATGGAAGAATACGCAGAGTTTATCGAAGAGTATGCGCAGAGATGGCGCGACATGGCTGCTCGAGTTCATCCTCCTTTGGAGGACAAAGAAATGAATGATATGTTCATAGGAACATTTACCGGTATGTTTTATGACAAGTTGTTTCATACTTCTTTGGGCAGTTTCTCAGACTTAATCCTGATGGGAGAGAAGATTGAAAGCAACATTAAACAGGGAAGATTCCAAGCTGAGGAATCCCCTTCAACTGGCAGTAACAGAAGGGCTTTCGGTGGGCGCCGTCAAGGTGATGCAAGTGCAGTGTTTGGGGGCCGAGGCCGAGGCCGGGGCAGAGGTCGAAACCAGTACAGTCAGTCGCAGCAGGTGGCAAGCGTTACCATTCCATTTCAGCAGCAACAAATGCAACAACGGCAACGGCAACCACAACAGGGGGTACATCCTGCTCAGCGCAGAATCCAGGGGGCAAACCAAGGAGGGTGTTTGAAACGCCTCCTTCAACGTATGCAGAATTGCTACAGACGTTACTGGGTTTGAACTTGGTGGAAAAGAGGACTATGGCGCCAGTAACGGGCACTCCTCCGTACAGCTTTGACGCAAGCAAACACTGTGAATTCCACTCCGGGGCTCCTGGCCACGATATAGAGGGTTGCCACGCGTTCAAGCATGTGGTGCAGGATCTATTGGATAGTAAGGCTATCAATTTTGGACAGGCGGGTCCGAACATTGTGCAAAAGCCCATGCCCAATCATGGGGCAAATGCTATTTTAACCAAGGAGGGTTTGAATTTGATTATGAATGTTGATGACCTAAAGACACCGTTGTGTGAGATAAAGAGAAGGTTATTGCAAGGAGGTGTGTATCCAGGTTGCGACGAGTATTGTTTAGAGTGTTGGACCCAAGCTGGGGGGTGTGCTGAATTGAAGAAGGGTATTCAGACCTTAATAGATGGAGGCACATTGCAATTCGACAGAACGGCAGTTGAGGAACCTGCAGGGTTATTAGCAGACGAGCAAAGTGATGTAGCTACCGTGACGATTCCCCGGAAAACAATAACTATAACGGCGCCAGCCAGGCGACCGCCGATCACTATCACCAAGGCAGGACCAATCCCTTATGAGAGCACTAAGGCAGTCCCCTGGACCTATGGGTTGGAAGTGTGCTGTGATGGGGTGAAAATTGATGTTAGTAAGCAGCCAGTTGAGGTTGTAGACAATGTCGTCGGTACCGGAGGGATGACGAGAAGTGGGAGAATCTTTATATCGCCCGAGGTAGAGGCTGAACAACTGGCGAAGGGAAAAGGAAAGATGAATGAGAACGTCCCCGTGCAGAGAAACGAAAAAGAAATGTCGTTGAAGGATGTGGAAGAGTTTATGCGCCTTATTCGTAAGAGTGATTATAAGATTGTTGAGCATCTTCAACAGACACCGTCAAAGATATCCATACTGTCGCTGCTATTGTGTTCCGAAGTTCATAGAAATGCATTGCTGAAAGTTCTGGATACGTCTTTCGTACCCCAAGATGTTTCCGTGAATCAGCTGGAGGGGGGTGTTGGCGCATGTGAACGCAGGCCATAGTTTGGGATTTACAGACTTTGATTTGACCCCGAAGGGGAGAGAGCATAACATGGCGTTGCACGTCTCAGTTGAGTGTAGGGCTCAGTCATGTCTCATGTACTGGTAGACACCGGATCTTCCTTGAACGTGCTGCCCAAGAAAACGATGATGAAACTGGATGTCAGAGGAATCCTGTGTACGCCTAGCGACTTGGTGGTCAGGGCATTTGATGGTACACGAAGAACAGTCTTTGGATCCATAACGTTACCTCTACAGGTAGGGCCGGAGGTTTTCGCGAGTGAATTTTATATTATGGACATCCAGCCAGCATACAGCTGCCTTCTCGGACGACCCTGGATCCATGGTGCTGGGGCAGTCACATCTACCTTGCACCAAAAGTTGAAATACATGGTAGGGGACAGTGTGTCACAGTCTGTGGAGAAGAAGATATATTGGTTAGCCATCTGTCATCATTCAAGTATGTAGAAGTCGACGGCGAGATTCATGAAACACCCTGTCAAGCCTTTGAAGGGTTGCGCATCAAAGACAAAGGTCCCGGGCCGAGTAAAGCGTCAGAGGTGGCCGTTTCGTCATACAAGGAAGCTCAAGCTCTAGTGAAGACTGGTGAGACAAAGGGGTTGGGGCAAGGTGCTGGATATTCCCGTGAAGATGGACCGATTTGGGCTGGGATATCAACCGTCGTCATCAACACCTGCTGCGGGGGCACCCCGTTTCAGAGGACCGTAACAATCACAGCTAGTGGAGTGTGTCACGAGGCCATCAACGTTGTTTCAGATTCTAAAGAAGGAGACAGCGACTGCGACATGGACGCTGGATTCAGCCAAGCGTGCCAGGACAAGGATTATGCAATTGGTCTATTCAGGAGATTGTTCCTGTGACTCACAAACAGTAATACTTTGTTTTCTTAGTTGTTGAACAATCCGGTGCCTTACCCGGGGCATCGTGATTTTGCTTAGGGCTGTGCTGTTATGGATATTGCGTTGTTTAATCATTAAATAAAAGGCGTCTTTTCATGTACAAATATTGCGATCTCTGTTTTTTTCCTGTTTTTTGTTTTACAATAAAATGGCAACGTGGTTATTCGCTTTATACGCATTTTGAAGCATTTAACCATTCCTTTTGCAGGATAACATTTTCAGATGACATCATTGAACCGCCTATGACTCGTCTCGACTTTGAGCACCCTGTATTTCAGGCCGAAGAAGAGATTGTTGAAGATGGCGACGGTTCCCGAAGAATTGTCTTGGTTGGTAAAGCAAGAAGAACGAGTCATTCTGCCTCATGAGGAGGTCATCGAAATTATTAACCTGGGGTCGGAAGGGGTTGAAAAGAACATCCGTATAGGAGTCGCGCTGTAGAGCGACGTCAAGCGAAGACTGGTTGAAATGCTCAGAGAGTATAGTGATGTGTTCGCTTGGTCGTATGAGGACATGCCTGGGCTTGATACAGATATGGTTGTGCACCGCCTGCCGTTAAAAGAAGAATGCCCGCCGGTCAAGCAGAAGCTTCGCAGAACTAGACCTGATATGGCAGTGAAAATTAAGGAGGAGGTTCAAAAGTAGTGGGATGCTGGTTTCCTAGCTGTTACAAAATATCCCTCATGGGTCGCTAATATTGTACCCGTGCCAAAGAAAGACGGTAAAATGAGAATGTGCGTAGATTACCGTGATTTGAACAAAGCGAGCCCGAAAGATGATTTTCCGCTTCCTCACATCGATGTGCTGGTTGACAACACTGCTCAATTCTATGTATTCTCCTTCATGGATGGCTTCTCGGGCTATAATCAGATTAAGATGGCACCAGAAGACATGGAGAAGACTACTTTCATAACACCTTGGGGAACATTTTGTTACAAAGTGATGCCCTTCGGATTAAAGAATGCTGGGGCAACATATCAGCATGCAATGACGACTCTTTTCCATGATATGATGCAAGGAGATCGAGGTTTATGTCGATGATATGATTGCCAAATCCCAGACGGAGGAAGAGCATTTGGTGAATCTGCTGAAGTTATTCAAAAGGCTTAGGAAGTTCAGGTTGAGACTGAACCCTAACAAGTGCACCTTCGGGGTGAGATCGGGTAAACTGCTGGAGTTTATCGTGAGCGAAAAAGGAATAGAGGTTGATCCTGCAAAAATAAAAGCAATACAAGAGATGCCGACGCCTAGAACAGAGAAAGAGGTGCGCGGGTTTTTAGGGAGGTTGAACTACATCGCTCGGTTCATATCTCACCTAACGGCTACGTGTGAGCCGTTATTCAAGCTGTTGAAAAAAGACCAAGTTGTAACGTGGAATGAAAATTGTCAAAAGGAGTTCGATAAAATAAAACAGTATTTGCAGGAGCCTCCTATTTTGATACCCCCAGTGGCGGGGAGACCCTTGATTATGTATTTGACAGTTCTTGAGGGGAGTATGGGTTGTGTTCTCGGTCAACACGACGAGACAGGAAGAAAAGAGCATGCGATCTACTACTTGAGTAAGAAGTTTACTGAATGTGAATCTCGATATTCAATGCTCGAAAAAACTTGTTGCGCGCTAGCCTGGGCCGCCAAGCGTTTGAGGCAATACATGCTGAATCATACAACCATGCTCATCTTGAAGATGGATCCTATCAAATATGTATTCGAAAAGCAGACATTATCGGGGAGAATTTCCCGTTGGCAGATGGTTTTGACCGAATACGACATCCAGTATGTCTCACAGAAGGCTATAAAGGGGAGCGTGTTGTCTGAGTACTTGGCAGAGCAGCCTATTGAGGACTACCAATCGATGAGGTTTGATTTTCCTGACGAGGATATCATGTACCTAAAGATGAAAGATTGTGAAGAGCCGTTGCCAGACGAAGGACCAAAATTGGGCTCCAAATGGAAGTTGATCTTTGACGGAGCTGTAAACGCCTATGGTAGCGGAATAGGGGCAATCATCACTACTCCACACGGGTCGCACATCCCGTTTACTGCTCGATTGACCTTTCCAGTTACCAATAATGAAGCCGAATACGAAGCTTGTATCATGGGGCTTGAAGAAGCCATTGATTTGCGAATCAAAAATCTGAATGTATACGGAGACTCAGCTCTGGTGGTGAATCAAATAAAAGGGGAATGGGAGACACGACAGCCTAATTTGATACCATACATGAATTACGCAAGGAGATTGTTGCCTTTCTTTGACAAGGTTGAATTGCATCATGTACCACGAGCAGAGAATCAGATGGCTGACGCCCTGGCCACTTTGTCTTCCATGTACAAAGTCAACTTCTGGAATGAGGCTCCCAGAATTGTTATCTCTCGGCTTGACAGACCTGCCTTCGTATTTGCCATTGACGAAGCATTTGATGATAAACCCTGGTATTTTGATATCCTTAATTTCCTGAAGAATAAAGAGTATCCGGCTGGGGCATCTAGTCATAATCAGAAGACTCTCAGGAGATTGGCGGGTAATTTCTATCTGAATCCGGACGGCGTCCTATACAGAAGAAATCACGACTTGGTGCTACTACGTTGTGTAGACGAAAAAGAGGCGAAGCTGCTCATGGAGGAAATACATGGGGGTACATTTGGTACGCATGCTGGTGGGCATGCTATGACGAGGAAGCTGTTGCGGGCAGGTTATTTTTGGCTGACTATGGAAACTGATTGTTTCAAGTTTGCGAGGAAGTGTCATAAGTGCCAGATCTATGCAGATAAGATCCATGTGCCTCCGAGTCCTCTGAATGTGATGTCATCGCCATGGCCATTCTCGATGTGGGGAATCGATATGATTGGAAAGATCGAGCCGACGGCTTCTAACGGACACCGGTTCATTCTAGTAGCAATCGATTATTTTACCAAATGGGTGGAAGCGGCATCTTACGCAAATGTGACCAGGCAGGTGGTAGCCAGATTCATCAAGAGAGATATCATTTGCAGATATGGAATCCCCGAGCGGATAATCACCGACAACGGTTCAAACTTGAATAACAAAATGATGAAGGAGCTGTGTCAGAATTTTAAGATCGAGCATCACAACTCCTCCCCTTATCGACCCAAGATGAATGGCGCTGTTGAAGCGGCCAATAAGAATATAAAGAAGATTGTTCAGAAAATGGTGGTGACCTATAAGGATTGGCACGAGATGCTACCTTTTGCTTTGCACGGTTATCGTACGACGGTACGCACATCAACCGGGGCAACCCCGTTCTCGTTGGTATATGGAATGGAAGCAGTGTTACCATTGGAGGTTGAGATTCCTTCGCTGAGGGTATTACGAGATGTCCAACTAGACGAGGCAGAATGGGTGAAAGACAGGTTGAACCAGCTGAGTTTAATGGATGAGAAGAGGCTAGCTTCTCTAGCATACGGTCGTTTGTACCAGAGCCGAATGAAGAAAGCATATGATAAGAAGATACATCCTCAGAGCTTTCAGACGGGCGACCTTGTGCTAAAAAGGATTCTCCCGCCACAGGCAGATCACAGGGGCAAGTGGACCCCCAACTACGAAGGGCCATACGTTGTCAGAAAAGTCTTTTCAGGAGGGGCTTTATTGTTGTCCACCATGGACGGTGAAGACTTTACGTCGCCTGTGAATTCGGACGCAGTTAAAAAAATACTTTGCTTGAAATTGACCCGCTGGATAGAAAAAAGAGAGTCCAGGCAAAAATGGGGCATCCTGGCGAACCAAGAAACAGAATGAAAGGTTCGGGCAAAATTTAGGGATAAAATTGAAAAAAATGTACACCCGCGAAGTTGAAAACCTACACTGGGCGGCTTCGGCAAAAAGGGGTATCCCGGTGAACTGAAAACCCGTAAAGGGCAGTTCACGCAAAAGTTAGGGATTTGAAAAGCAAATGACTGCGGTCCGAATTTGATACTGCGGTGCACATTGGTGCGGGTGAATATACCTGAGGGGTCGATTATCAGATACAATCTTTTCGGAAGTATGAATACCGGGAAAGCATTAGAGTCGGGCGAGTCATAGGAGGATCAGCTCATGATGTTCGTCTGCATCCCGTTGCCGACATGTGTGCAAATTTGATTTGTCATTATATTTATGCTTCTTGTGCATACTTGTATATTTGTTGTGCGTAGCTTCCTCTTTTCAGGAGTTACATCCCGTGTACAAAACTCCGCCCATTTAGGGGCCCAATCAATAAAGCATGTTATTCAGTATTTGATGCTGGTTCTTTACTGTTTTGTACATGACAAACGCCAAGGTTAAAAAAAAAACTAGCAAGTGTATAACGTCGCTGGCCCTTGCCAATAATTGCTAAAACTTTGAATTAACTAAAAATAATGTCACTAACACTAACCTGAATAGATTTGGTTGCATAGACTTGTCTTGTCTTGTTTGTGGTGTTGCAGGGTTCGTAGCCGTATGAAGTGGATGATCAAAAGATTGTAGTACTGACCAGAAGCTCGTAACGAAAGACTCGATCCCCACGCAGGTCGCGCTTCTGAGATGACAATGTTCCTTACTAGAAAAGGATCAAATTCCCCAGCTAGTCGTAGCTTATCCGAGGGACGTTCTCCAGCAAAGTCGTTTACTCCCAACAGAATTAATGATTCCAAGATCAAAGGCTGTATTCAGACAGTATGGTGTCCCCCAGAAGGGTTCCCCCATCCCGAGCAGAGTGGTTTAGCCTCAGAAGATTAACATTTCCAACT